>JASXSY010002641.1:0-46869 GCA_034509805.1 Sipha maydis
ATGCATTAAGTGTTTGGCGTAAAAAGATTTAATCAGAAAAGTGAGTGGAAAAGTTGATGATTTAAAAGGATTAGGCTGCAGAAATAATAGTCATGATTATGAGACGGAAACTATAAGTATAGCAAGGAAATTGAAAGGTGTGTAACATAGCATAGGCTTCAGCATTAAAAGAAATGTGTGGAAATTGGAAGGTAAAGAAGTATTATTTGATAAGATAACAATTGAGTCGATACTCTTTTTTTACCTACACAATTGTAGGTGCATGTACATACGTACGTATGTATATGTATGTTATATAATTAGCACTTTGATATTGAAAAATTTTGATTATTTTTTTATTTAACTGTCACTGGATGATTTCAGTCTATCGTTGCTTATTTGTGACACAGCAATAATATTTATTTGCATTACAATTTTCACATAAATACACATAACATGGACTGTTCAAAGCATATGCATGCACTGCGAGTGTAGAAGTATATCCGCCGTACCACGATATCCTTAATTATACTTTGCACGGATTTGTTTACACGTTTTGCATTTGTTGGCATTGCGAACGAGAATGAGACTAATAATAATTATATCATAATTCGGTGTTTGTTAACTATCTGGTAAAATGAAGGACCAATTTTTCTTCAAGTTAAAGTGGTCTATGGAATGCGGACAAGTCGAAGACAGTGTTCGTTTTTCTTATACAGAAAACATGGCTTCCAAGAAATAAGATAACCGAGTACATTTTTACTAGTGCATATACATGTTTTCAAGAAAGAAAAAATATGTCGTTATTATTTAATAATAAAATGTACGGAAATCTTATATCTTATTTGAAAAGTTCCCAAGCTCGCGGTAATTGGATTTTATTTCGCTAGAAAAAGTCATGAGCTTAACAACATTCAAACGTTCGAAAGTATTCGTGACCGTGTTATGTTAAAACGTGGTACTTTTCTAATGGATATTATAATAATTCATCGTTCGAAACGTCGGATGCACAATTAACTTATATACAACGCTGTTCCGGAATTCAGAGACAGGCAAATTTAACTCTGAGAGTTTCGTTTAATTTAAGAGGCCGATTATACCGTCACTTACATTTTTATTATTCAACATACTTAGCCCAATAAGGCTTGATTGCGATTCAATAATTTTTCAACAAATCAAAAAATTGTTTAGAAATATGTAAAAAGAAATGTTGGGGTGGAGTTGAGAGATTTTTTAAAATCTAAAGGAGGCGTGGACCAATAAAAACGTTCGGAAATATCGCGTTAGGTCATATATACTATTTTTTTTTACTTAACGCTGCGCGGTGCGAATTGAACACGAAAATAAAAATAAATTACTTAGTCCACGTGTACGATAACAATTCTTGTGAAACAAATCAACATATTAAAATATTCTCTCTTATTACTGTATGTAAGCATACATACATTTGTAGCATCTCGTTAACAGAAACTGATGAAAACGCTATCGGAAATCGATATTATGTCGATCATTGTCGTTTACTATTTCATGGTCAATCAAACAAGGACTCGTTGAACAGATGAGCTTATTGCATTATATTCACGGACGTGTTCTCTATCAGCCTATCATACAAAACTCGTAATTTTCTATTTACTAAATATTTAGTGCAGAGGCACTAACTAGTTAGAAAATTACTTTTTAATTAATTTTTTAACTTGACTAAGTTGTTTTAATACATATCTCATCAAGTATAATACGTAAAATAATTCTAACCAAACTCCTTAAAAAAAAAAAATAACAACAAAAAATTATTATTATTATTATTATTATTTTTCATTCCAAAATTCCGAAAACTGTTACATTATTATCCCTGTAGTAATTAGTATTTATAATAATGCACTCGCGATATCAACGACTTTTCAGCGTATCCTGTAGACATAAATAGTGTCTTTATGAGTGATTTAAAGTTTCAAGCTCTTAAGACATGTGTCACATGTCAAATCTAAAATAAAAATGTATAACCTTATTTAATTGTGTACAAATATATATATATATATATGTAGTTATAAAATAAAAAAATTGTATACTAATATTACTAATAGCGATCGTCTTTATTTTTTATCAATCACCCCATAAATATAATCTATATATAGTTATGTGCTACATATGATTACAAGGTTAGACGGCAAAGACATAAAATGTGGTACTTCATTGCAGACTCGTATGCAATATGGAATTTATTTTATTAATATCATGAATAACTAACAACGCTACAACACTTTAATAATCAGCACTCCATAGTTCGTGGTCAGTAAATTGAAGGATGCCTATTACATGCGCACGCGCACTAAACCCTACAGGTCTATACAGTCTTATCTTTTCGTAAAGAAAGTTATTTTTAGTGTTTTGAGTTTTTCAAATTTTATAGCCTACGCATACGACGTACTATTTTTATAGTATTTATAATTAATGATACCATGAATTAAAATTAAAATTACAATAATAATTAATATTATGATTTATGATATTATTATTCAGAATTTCTGATACCTAGAATAATTTAATTAAAAAAAAATGAATATTATTCATGAAAAATAGAAATGATTTAAATTTATTTATCTTTTTTTTTTTTTTTTTGTGTTAAATCATGGCGCGGAAGAGAGGGGTACTACACCCATGGTTGGGTCGTCCTTCCCCCTCATCCTCCATATCGTTTGTTATTGAAGATAAACATTACATTTTTCAAGGTATTATATAAAGCAGTTTAGTGTGCTGTGCACATACAAAAAAAAAAAGAGAAAGGGCTCTATCCCTCTAAATTTTCGCCATCGGCGTACATGACATTAACTAAGTAGTTTTAGCTTCTTCTTTGCCTGATCCGTTCCTCTTCTTCTCTGCTCGAAAGGAGTTTGTTGATAAAATTGCTAATCAGCTTCCATTTGTCAAGGCCACTCATCATCAACTCCACGATCGTTTCCAGTCGCAGCTCCTGACCCAATGTTTCCTCCAGTGTCCTTCGGTCTGTCCTCCATCGGTCACAGCCGAATATTGCATGTTCGACGTCGCCTGTTGCTACGAGGCATTCAATGCAACTAGGGTCTTCCAATTTCCCAAAACGGTTCAGATAATATCTAAATCATCCGTGGCCAGTTAGCATCTGTGTGAGATAGAAGTCGACTATTCCACTCTTGTGGTTAAACCAGCTCTTAACATCCCTGATTAGTCTCCAAGTCCATCTTCCCGTAGTTTCATTGTTCCATTCTGTCTGCCATTTCTTAAAAACTTCTTCGCGTATTTCCTTCTCTATCGCCGCTTTATTAGGATCTCTCCTAATTTCATATCTCCTCATCCTTTTCCACGCAAGGAGGTGTGCGGGGATAACTCCGGCTACTACCATGATCGCCGCTGTCGATACTGTTCTGTATGCCATCGCTATCCGTAGCGCGATGGTTCTTTGAGGTCTAAGTATAGTTTGGATGTTTCTCTTTAACACAAGAGCCGACGACCAAACTGGTGCCGCGTATAGTAACTTGCTTAGTACCACTGTAGCTAGTAGGCATCTCTTTTTTTGGCCTGAGCCTCCTACATTCGGCATTATTCTATATAATGCCTGCGATGTGATTTGCGCCCTTGAAGCCGCCGATACGAGGTGTGCACGGAACCCTAGAATTCTGTGAAGTTCCACTCCTAAATATCTAATTTGATCCTTTATCTGGCTACTCGTGCCACGTATTCTGAACTCTGGCCTCTCATAGCGTCTCTTATTTGTAAGAATAATAGCCTCTATCTTTTCTACAGACAGTGAAAGCTCTGCCATGTCCATCCATTCTGCGACTGCTGTGAGCGCATTGTTTGTAACCTCTTGTAGGATTTCAGTCGTGTGACCTGTAGTTATCACCGCCACATCGTCGGCGAACGCAACCAATGTGAAAGATGATATACCATGATGATTGCCACCTGTTTGTATCTGAAGCATCATACATTAGGTTCCATAAGACCGGCCCTAGCACCGATCCCTGCGGTACGCCACATTTTATGTCCTTTTTTCCACCATTATCGTACTGGAGCTCTCTCTCACTTAGGTAGCTCCTTATAATTCCTACGAGGTACGCAGGTATTTCTTTAGTATGTAAGGACTCTTCTATATTGTGCCATTTAGCCGTGTTAAAGGCATTAGCCACATCTAAAGGCTACCACAGCACAGAGCTTTCTTCTATACCGTGGTCCTGTTGTGGCTTTTTCTACGATACTCATTACTTCTTGCACTGCGTCTATGGTAGAACGCTCTTTTCTGAATCCAAACTGTCTGGTGTTGAGGTCCTGAGATGACTCTAAGTGGTTTTCTATACGTGTTTTGATAATGCGTTCAAAAAATTTGCCAATCGTATTCAGCAGGCAAATAGGTCTGTACGACTTAGGATTATCCAATAGCTTGTCTCCTTTACGAATCAACACCAGTTTTGCTATTTTCCATTCTTTCGGAAACGTACTCTTTCTCAGGCATGCGTTGAACAGGTCCCTGAGCATTTCTGGTTTGATGGTTGATATTTGTTTGATCACCAAGTCTGGTACGCCGTCCGGTCCCGGAGCCTTACCCGTAGGTATTTTTCGGCCGGATTCTATTACCTCTGCGTTCGTTATTTCTGGGAACCTCGTTTCCGCAGTCATATTTGGCCATTTGATTTTTGGTACCTGAGGGAATAATGTGTCGACTATGGATATCAGCCTACCAGAAAGATGAATTCCCGGGATCGGTCTTCTACTCATTAGCTTTTTGTCCACTACCTTGTTAGGCAGGCCCCAGGGATCCGTTTCTACTTGTGCGCATAGATTCTTCCAACCAGCTTCTTTGCTTTTCCTGATAGTTTTCTTTAGTCTCTTTTTTGTCTCCTTGTAGTTGACATAGTCTGATTCTTGCGTATTATTCTGGCGATATTGGCTTCTCTTGTATTTTCTCCTTGCTTTTAAACAGTTCTTCCTAAGATCAGCGATATCTTGCGACCACCAAAAAGTAAGTTTCTTTCTTCCTTTATACTCTCCTCGCGGCATACAGCTGTTGCATGCCTCTTCTGCCATCTATGTTAATTTGTAATACTTTAAACATTTCGAGGCAGTGAATGTTATTGATACTATAGTGCAGGAGTTCGTCATTTACTATTTGACTCCTCGCTGCATTTATTTGTATTATTTTTAGATTGTTCATGTTGAGTTTGTGCCGTAATTGGTCTTTCTGCACCTTTGTATTATTACTCTTAAACGTAAAGGGCAATCAAGGTGATTAGATGGCTCTTTTTTACCACAGTTCACGCATTTTGGATTTAACTTGCAGTTTTTCCAATCGTGGTCCTTTTCCTGTGATGAACATATCATGCATGTCTGTATATTTGTAGGACAATACTTTGCAATATGTCCATGCCTTTGACATATAAAACACCTGGTAACTTGGTCGTAGGGTTGGATTCTACAATACGACATGCCGATGAAGAATCGTCCGTTGACCAGTTTATTGTATATACTCGAGTGAACTTCCAGTAATCAGGATACTTTTCTGGAAGATGATTGACCCTGTGGAGATCTTTTGTTGATTGCTTTGTATTTTTCTTTTTCGGTATCTCTAAGTTCAGCGTTAAGACTTATGAGATCCTCAATGACTTCTTCTCCAGTTAAATCGCTGTCAACATTGTATACCAATAATTTTGGTTTCAATGTTTTTTGTTCAACGATATCGAGATTACTTTTGAGCAAGGCTTCTCTTATATTGAGTTGTTTTTTAATATCTCGGAATAAGCTTGTTTTTTCAATTCCAGGGATGTCTTACTCTCTGTGTTCTTAACAATGTAACCTAGATCTGGTGTTTCCTTTTTTGCTTTTTCAATTAGCTTTCTGGAACATTGTCTTTTGTTCTTTTTTTTTTGTAACGGTAATAAATTCTTCATTATTGACTATGTTTTGTGGTTCATTTGCATTTTTTGGTCTTGGTCTAGACCCCAGGCGACTTTTGATAGTCCGAGGTATTATATTGTTTACTTGTTTTTTAGTTGGGTTTACTAATTTCTCGATAATTTTCTTCAATTCTCTTACTTCATCTCGAGTAGAAGATATAATGGTTTCTATCTTGTTTGAAATCAATGTTTCCATGTTTTTCTGCATTTTGTCAAATTTTGTTTTAAAAGTTTCATGATCATCTGATTCTATTATTGCCATCTTTTGTTTGAGATTTTCTACATATACTATTGATGTTTCAAATTTTTTCATTGTAGTTTTTTCGACTCCTTGATTATGAATTATCTGGTTATGAAGTTCTCGTACATTTATTAATAACGAGTCTATATTCTACGTATTTTCGTTTGTATCTTTTACGCATATTGGGCATTTGTCGCAGGTGATCTTTGTTTTTTTTGCAGGATTTTGTTGTTGTTCCTGTCTTTGTTTTTGTTTTTGTTTCTCTTTTTGTTTTTCTTTTTCTAATTGTTGCTTTCTCAAAGCGGATTTAAGTTCTTGCATAATTCCATCATCTGATTCACTATCCGATTCTTGATTAGGTGGTGGCTCTTTAGTTTTCTTAACCGTTGTTGTCTTTTTGGGCTTTGTAGTTCTTGAAGTACTTGGTTTGTCTCTTTCGACCATGTTTGGATGTTCCTTGTTATCCTGAAACCCTAGATATCCCCAGAAACCCGCCACCTACGCTACCAATCTTATCTGGACGGGTTTGAGTTATTTTTGATTTCGGACTTATAAAATTTTCAAAAAGTAAAAATGTATTTATCTAGATAAGTAAATATGTCATCTAAGACAACCAATAGATAAATGGCCACAATAGTTATCTAGATGAGATAACAGATAAGTAATTTTTTATCTAGATAATTATCTAGATACATTTATCTAAATAAGTCTTAACACTGATCTGCACACGTCTAGTAGTGTTTCGTTTGAACTTTTGAATAGAAAACATTTAATTTATTTGCCGAGTTATTTAGGTCCGTTACCTCGGCAACCCCTCAAATAAACCTCATAATTTTCTTTTTCTTTTAAATATTTTATAAGTACATTTTATGAATTCGAACAACTAATGACCAAGTCTGTATGGATTTCGTTACGGCACGATACACAAACAACTGTAAAAACAATTTACATACTAAATATTTAGCAAAATAAAAATAAAGATATTTAGGCGATTCGTTCTAGAAGGTGGTTTGGTAACACTTAAATTTATTTCTCCGAAAATAGTCGACAATTGTTTCCAACTCTTTCCTGTTGACCGATTAACATTTAACCATCAATCTACTAACTGAAGGACAAAATACAGATGGAACAAACGAGTAAATTATTATTCAAACCAATCAAAACAGTTTATAATTTTATTGTAACGTAGAGAATTTGTAATAATTTGCATTATATAAGGACTAAGCAGCCATGTTAATAATAATTATGTATTATATATATTTTACATCGACTCGTTTAATTTTCACCACACACTCCGCCGTCGTTTCGAATTCTTCATTTGCATAATATTTTGTTTCGTAGTTCAATTTTTTCGTAATAACATGTGTTTAGCTAAAAAATCAAATCGTTCAAAATATTTTTTTTTCAAGTTTAGTACTTGAATTCATACCACGTATTTCAAACGTATACTTATGCAGGTTATGGCCCACTATATTTCATGATAACAACTCTATGATGTGTAATAAATTGTATGGATTATTATATTGAACTGTATGGATCGTAGAAAAAATATAAATTATTCCATTTTTTTAATTTTTAAAGTATGTATTAAGTATTTTATTTAGTATTTAAAGTATGTAAGAATTTGTCACTCTTGAATTCGAAATAATGACAAACGCGATCAATATTACACACGCACACACACACATACGCACATATATATATATATATATATATATATATATATATATATATATATATATATATATATATTTCAAAACGTTATTAAAATTCAAAAGTTATAAATCTATTATTATTCACTGAATAATGAAAACAAAACAAATTGATCGATGGTTGATTGGAGCACGTCAAATGATACATTTCGAGGATCAACGGAAAACCACTAACATACTACTGTAATCATATAAAGGCAAACAAATCAAAACGCAACAAACTATTTCAATAAGCATGAAATATTATAATTTAAAATTTCAATATAATACTGTCGGTGATGAATTTTCTTTCAGAAGAGAAAAATATTAGTACCGTTTATCGGTATGCATCTTCGGTGCGGTAGTATAACAAAACGAAATAAATATAATATTATAATACCTTTACAATATCGTTTTGAAATAAATGCATAAAACACACACTAATACACGTATAATCTATCTCCCTTTGAATTTATACACATGTTGAATTTTGTTGGAAAAACAGTCGTTTCAAGCAAATTTATATTTTCACCGTGTGGTCATCCGGAAAATGCCATACGCTTCAGGGACGATCCTGCTTGTGAAATAGCAAACGTAGTTACCGAACACCACGTTTGTGCATTACACATAATATTTTATACACAGATCGATACTTCACCGGACGTGTATAAATTTACGTTACCTACCGTAGGCAGGCGTTGAATTCCTACAATATATTATTTTCTGAAATCCGTCCCGAAATGTGTTTGTGCCGTGTACTCTCTCTTTGATAGTACATTAACAATAATCATCGGTCGTAATTGTGTATTTCCATTATCGCGATGCCATGTTATCATCATCGTGAACTCGTAATAATTAGCTTTAGTACCGGCTCAAGGATTTGTGGAGCCTGGTGTGAAATAATTTGTTCATAAGAAAGAGTTCTCATT
The DNA here is from genome assembly GCA_034509805.1 of Sipha maydis. NCBI lineage: Eukaryota > Metazoa > Arthropoda > Insecta > Hemiptera > Aphididae > Sipha > Sipha maydis. Next base: position 8,762 of record JASXSY010002641.1, read on the forward strand.
CCTAGGTATTTGTATAAAATACATAAAATGTATTCTATTAAAATTAAGCGCGGGGCCTTAAAAAGAGAGAGGTTAATGCCTGGGTACACCTCGTCTGGTCCCGATTAGAAGTGGACAAAAATCACATGTATTGTCCCGGGCGAAATCATCGACAATGTGATATCCCTAAACGGTTAAAATCAAATATATAAGTAAATGATAAAATATTCCTTTACAGCTATTACAAATGCGGACCCAATCATCGAGGCAGTGTCTTAGCAAAGATGTCTGTGCGGGAGACAGTGTTGGGAATAGATAACTAATAATTTATCTAGATAAAGATAAAGATGACTATACTAATTCTTATCTAGATACAGATAAAGATAGTTATACTAAATTTCATCTAGATAAAGATAAAAATAATTACATTTTTATCTAGATAAATATGAGATAATTACATGTTTGATTTTGAAAATATTCAGGATACTACAGCCTACAGATATTAGGTAAAAAATTCATAATTAAAAACATGATAAAATAAATATCATTTTTTAAACTCATTTCAAACATTAATAAACATAAAATATAAAATAATTTTTTTTTTAAATAAACTTCATAAGAAGATTGTCATCTTGTCAGTTATTATCTGTGTCATAGGTATATGATGTACAGAAAAATGTAAAAATGAAAATATAGAAACATTTTAAATTTTCAAATTTTATTTTTATTCTATTTAAATAAATTATCTAGATTGGTACTGATAGATAACAAGATTTTTATCTAGATGAAGATAAAGATAACTGAGTATAAATTTATCTAGATAAGATAAAATATAAATAATTTTTATCTAGATAACTTATCTAGATACATTTATCTAGATATTTCTCAACACTGACGGGAGATAACAGCTGTAAACGTAACAACAATATTAATGAGTCGTATTGTAATGATCGAAAAGACCTAGGTTTTATTTTCAACTTTTTTCTCTCGTCGGAAACAATTGGCATTTTATCCAGTCGATTAACCAATTTAAACACTCAAATATATATATATATATATATGAATGTGTACCCATTTGCCTGGATATCTACATTACATTTTTACCGTTGTTCAATCGCACACCGTATCCGTCTTTCCTATTCTCGTGTACTTTTAGTATAGTAGTGAGTAACTGATTGAATTAGTTGCACAGTCATCGCCGGTCTTTTTTTTTTTGTATTGTTGACGCTGGACGTCATCATGCCAAGTTGCACCTGCTTACACGCGTATACGTTTTCATTTTACGAAAGCCTCGGAAAGAGAATTAGGTAAACGACACCTCGTGTCGTAGGGACGGTGTCTCATTACGACTAATGCTATATCAGTTACCCGCCGTGTGTACGTACACTATCGTCGCTACACCCACTACATCCATACTCTAACAACTACCACAGCACCCGTGAGTTGGATATATACTCGGCGATTCCATTAGATAGCGACCTATACGATATGCAGCACACCAGAAAATAGATAAAATATGTGAGTGGGTAAACCGAAACGAAAACTGTAATTAAAACCTCATTTGAGAGTTTCTCGCGAACTCCCATAGTTCGTTTTTCTCGTTTGATTGTTTTATAATATACGTTTACATTACATCATACGCATACGTATACCTTACGCGTGCAGTCCTGTACGGGCAGTGTAGACGAATTCATAAAGAAACGATGCGCCCCATGCAGAGTCGTGCGTGACGATCGATAATGATGCGCGTGATCCCATGATCCGATTTTCAACAATATCCATCGGGGTAATATACGGTACGAGTATGTCTTAATAGTATACGAGAGTTTGCTACGTGGAAATATAGTGAAATCGAAAAGTCCGACTCGGCACTCGCGTTGAACGGGCAACTTAGGGAAAATCGTAAGTACATACCTATGTACACCTGTAAGTACTATGTTTTCGTTTTTCTTTAACCGATCCGAAGTTTGGTGTGTTTGGCATTTTTTCATGCTCCAGAGGGTGTATGTACAAGTATAAATAGTCGAGTTCTATGGGTTTTTTTTTTTTTTTTTAACTGTTTTTCAACTTCATGCATTTTTATTGGTTTTCCAACTTTCTATGAAACTGAGTTTATAAAAATAATCTTAATTTAAAACATTGAGAGTAAAAGGTTAGATGTTGGGAAGACGAAAAGATTTTCCTAGGCATATTTTACCCCCAGTACAATTATCCTAGGTTATCTTTACCTCCGGTAAGATTATCCTAGGTCAATTATACCCACTTCAGGGGGTAAGATTATCCTAGGAAATGCTTATCTCACGGTAAAAATATCCTAGGATATTTTTACTCCCCCGGTACAATATTCCTAGGACTTAACTACGTTCTAAAAAAACTGTACAGATAAAATTATTTTTTTAAGCGAACTGTTTTTTATGTAAAGACAATGGTGTAGGTTTAAATTCAGGTATAAATCACAATTTCGCTAATTTTCTATATTTTATGATTTTCCGGTAACTGGTGGAATAAATATGTAAAAAAAGTTCGGTGTGGTCGATATGACTTAAAATTTAAATTGTACATTTAATTTTAAACATTAATCAGCCGCTAATGGTATTTCTATAATGTTTTTAATTTATAACTATATAATAATATACTAATACATTACCTATTTACCTATGTATTTTTACAGTCTTTAAAAGAGGCTTACTTATGACACGTTTTGATTGTGAGTTTAACTTTCTAAGTTTAGGTTTAGATTACTTCATTTTATCACTTATTAGTTGTACGGTATAACTGATACATTTGAATATTAAAGGAGGTACATATTCTAATTTTAAATAATTAAATAATTAAATATTTTAGACAAATTATTTAATTTTTAGGTACCTATTAATCATAGAAATCATTTACTGGAATCAGTGGCGGTTCATGCCTATGTGCGATGGTGTGATTGCATCTCCTACTGAAATGACAAAATATTTGAAATAATATAATTTTAAATTAAAAAAATTATTTCACAATGACGTGATAATAAAAACGAAAAGCATTTAATTATTTTATAATTCTTGTCACATTATATCAAGCCGTAAACATAGATCGTATATACAAAAAATGTTGTTAATTTATTGTTTTTGGGTCTTAGTTCATATTATGCGCTTTGAAAAAATCTTTTGTCCCAGAGGAGTATGCAAGAGCATAGTTAGTTATAAACAAACGGAAATTAAATCTGCAAATTCTATTGTAGGAGTGTTAAAATTTACTTGATTTAAATTGAGTAATATATCAAAATTAATGTTTCACGACTCAATGAATGTCAATCAGGGATGAACCCATATAAAAAGTCGGGTGGTGAGGTTTGAAAAAATATCATACCTTAGTAACTATTTTTGTTTATTTATCTTTAATGATAAGTATATTATTGGTAATAATATTTCGTGGGGAATTTCTCTTCGCATCGAATAGCCTGACAGCGAGTGGGTAGCCCGGCGGCGAAAAAGTCCGCGGCGAAGTAGTCCGGCGGTGAACCGGTCGCGGCGAAATGTCCGGGTCCGCTTACCTTAAATGACCATTCTGCATTATCACATCAGTCAAAACGCATACAATAGTCTAGCCTACCCGGCCCAGCCAACAAATACGAACCTTTGATCAGTATACTATCGTGTATACGTGTGTTATAAATGTCTATATATCGAAATCGTAATATTTTTGAAAATAATTTGCAACGTTATCGACCACACCGAACTTTTTTACATGTTTATTCCACCAGTTACCGGAAAATCATAAAATATAGAAAATTAGCAAAATTGTGATTTATACCTTAAGTTTATACCTACACCATTGTCTTTACATAAAAAACAGTTCGCTTAAAAAAATAATTTTATCTGTGCAGTTTTTTTAGAACGTACATAAGTCCTAGGAATATTGTACTGGGGAGGGGGGGGGGGGTAAAAATGTCTTAGGATAATCTTACCCTCTGAAGTGGGTATAATTAATCTAGGATAATCTTACCGGGGGTAAAGATAACCTAGAATAATTGTACCGGGGGTAAAATATGCCTAGGAAAATCTTACCCCCCCCCCCGTAATTTTTTCCGGCAGTATGATTTGCCTGTTACACCGGTATCATCGTGGTTGAAAAGTTCTAGTCGGTTTCGGTATTCGAATAGAAGTGACGTTTCCGCACGTATAAGCACATCCGTCGGCCTTACTGAGTCCTCTTTGATCGGTTGTGTGATCCTTTTTGCATTGCCGATATAAAACGACACGGACTGGCCACGTTCAACGGCCGTACGTGCGGTTTTACCCTGTCGTACCGAACCTCGCACTTGACCGTTTATGGTTTTGCCTAGTTATGAGCTCCGGCCTACGGCACACAAACAAAAACCGTACAAGAGTAGTCGTGAGTGAGCATGGAGAGTAATTGAAACGATAACATGCGTAGTATTTTCAAATGTTCCGACCTCTGTCATACCGACAATAATGTTGTTTGTACGGACGGCTCAATGAAACGCTCCGAAACAATTCGTTCGGGCCTATGATAGCCCGTCGGCTGATTTTAGTATTTCGCATGAAATCTCGAAATTCGTTGACGGTCAGACACGTTAGATCATGTACGGTTCATCAGCTATGAGGAGAGCTGGCGTTAAAATGTTGCAGCACAATTCGTCTTGATCGACACGAATTTTCGTTCGAGCGAACACAATACATCCAAAACCCGTAACAACGCCAACGCCAAGTGCTAACGTCTCTTCATTACAAGGTGGATTTTTTCTTTCTTCTGATTTTAAACTAGGAGGTTCTGGTTTCTGAATTTACATCAACAATATCGAATGATCGATAATACTGTTCCTAATGAAGTCGTGCGTCAAATTATGTCTTAATCGAACCTGTGAACCAAACAGTGTTTGGCAAACACATCTCAACACCTACTACTGCAATAAACTTTTGCCACTTGTTTCTTTCGAGCTCCGTTCGGACATTTAGCCTATAGTTATGTGACGATTTTATACAATACTAGGATATTAATAAACTCCTAACCTCCTTAAAATTCGATTGACTGTTGACTATCGGTTGTTACGAATCGTTTTCCATATCGTACATCCCCAGCGATTAGTCGATTTTTCCTAAATTGAAACCCATTTTCACTCTTAGGTTTTAATTTAATTTTATTTTTAACAAATTATAAGTGTAATTAGTTTGAAAAGAAAAAATTGAAATTCCAATTAGTTTTTATTAAAATTCGAAATCTGAATTTTTTCTCAATACAGGAGAATTTTTAGAAAACGTTGGAGCGTCAGCAATCGGGCTTTAATTATTCCATCATCGACTACTACACCATTAATCTTCGAATGTTTTTCAATGCAACAGCTATTTGAATACATACACTAGAACATTACACTGTACCTCATTTCGTTAGACTCTAATGACCCTTTTGGAATACTTGTTAATTTGCCCAATTCTGACTTGGCTTTTGTATGAAAGGTTCAACATCCGCTCAACATATGATTACGGATCGCTCTTGTCAGGTCCTAGATGTTTCTAAAGACGTCGAAATGAAAACAGCAAGAATTACTAGACGTATTTTCATTACACTTATTATATTCAGATGACTACGATCCAGGTGACCTCTTTGTCAGTTCAGAGTGGCATCAAAATAAAATTATAATGCTGTACTCCGTGATAAGGCTGGTTTCGTTATATGGTGTGAACGTATCGTGTACATTGATAAAAACTATACAGTTAGTAAATCGTTTCGGTTTTATAGTCATTTTTATCATTTTTTATTCGATAATTATAGTTGATTGGATATTATTTTTACTAATAATTAGTATTATTAAATACATTATATATAATAATTATTATACACGCAATAAACATGAATGTACCTATAATTGTGATTGTTATTTTTTATATTTAAATATAAAAATGTTATAATAATAATAATTTTTTTATATTTTTATATTTTAAAATTTTTATAATTAGCATACTAAACTACAATTTTGTATAATTATTATTAGATAAAAATTTTACCACAAAGCTATTTTGGATGCATTTGATTCAGCGGTACCAAAAACAGAATTTGTTGATAATACTTTTTGTTAACAGTTAAGCGGATTTATGCGGGATAGTCGAATTGTAATTATTACCTAAAAACAAATGGTTGAACTGCACATGAGTTCAAAAACAAGTAATTGTACAATTTCACTCAGGTTATTTATGTATAGACATGTAAATAGCATGTAAATTCTAGAAATCAGATGTTTATAAAAATAATAAATAATATATCATAATAGAGAACTCTAAAATCGTGAAGTTGTCAATACCGTGCCGTGTTATCTACTCAGATAAGTAAATGTTTAATAATATTACAAAATGTATACTACAAGAAAGAAGAATAGAATAATTTTCACGATGAATCGAAATCTGAAGAAATAGATTTAACGAAACCAGATAGTTTTAAAATATATACATTTATTCCTCTTCGTTGACTAGGCAGTACATTAATGATATTTTATCTGAACCATTTACATTTTTAACACAACATAAGGAATTGAAAATTTGAAAAATCAATTAAATCCTTTCTAAAAATTTATACAAATTATGTAAAATTTGATGACTTTATAAATAAAGTTTTATATTTAAATGCTCACATTGATGCAAGTTCTATTGGGAAAAAAAAACACAATCTGCTTCGACTTCAAATATTTCTGTAGAAAAAAGACTTAACAAATATTTACTCTAACATGGAAACAGTACTACGTATTTTTACCTTTACAGCTGTTACCAAATGCTCAGCTAAAAGATCGTTTTCACGCTTGAAAGGAATAAAAAATTACTTACGTTCTATCCTGACACATCAAAAATTAATTCCACTTGCGATTCTGAACATTTAAAATCAAATTCATGTAATTCGTCAGTTGTCATATAATGAAATCATAAACTATTTTAATAAATATACCGATTTACTCATATAGCTAGGTACTTATTATTTTTTTATTATACCTACATGTGTTTATTTGTTTAATAGGTATGTACAAATTGTTTAATACCTATATACAAAATATAATTACTATAAAGTTTAAGTTTTATTTTATTGGTTAATAAAATAATTAAATAATCTGGGAAAAAATCAAAGTAATACCTATTTATAAAAGTAATTTTGTTAATGTCGTTTTTATTTTGATTTACGGGGCATTAGTGTTGTGTGCCCAGGGGCGGAAAAATGGTAAGTCTGCTCCTGAGTATACGATAAAATGTCACGATGTTTTACTATATATTACTATAGTGTATATATATATATATATATATATATATATATATATAAACCTATTATTGGTTTCTAATCTAAATAAACGGTATTCATATGATATAGCAGCATATTTTGCATATGATTGTATTTATTCATTTTTTCTAAATTTATGCAAATATGTACATAAAACATGCATGTATACGTGGTTTTATCACCGATGATTGTGAAAATGATAATAAGATTAAATTATAAAAAATGTACTCGACTGATGTTCTTAATTAAGTTTATCCAAATCTGCTAAATTACTGAGCAAAAGTGTAACCTCATTTGAATAACGAAATGGTATTTTTTAGATTTTTTTTAATGTTTTCTCATCGAACACAAATAGATAGTATTTTAGCTAGGAACGCGAGATTTCCTTTTCTTATTGAAACATTTATCAACGAGAAATATGTCGACATATTTAACGAATGAAATTTGAATCTCGCGGGTAACTTAAATAAATCTCCCTAGCAATCTTAAATAGTGCTTTTTTCATACATAATCTGGTAGGCTACGTGCCAGTGGTATCTAGTTATTGTAAACACACGCGTCTTTTGGAAACCGTAAATTATTCGGTAAGTATTATAATCGTTATAATAACTAATTAATTTAAATTAATTTAAATTTAAGTTAATTAATTTCGTCAGAAATATTTCAGACTAGTACCGGTACAATTATAACTTTGAATAAATCATTGCCCACACACACACATATATGTATATATATGAAATATATAATGAAATTCAAATACATCTCACTCACTCATACTGATTAGCATATAGCCAAAATTACAATACCAACTCATTTGAAATTTTAATGGAATTTACGTAAGTACTACTAGATGTATTGTATTACCACACTAAGAAAAGCTTTTTCAAAAATTACAAAATTAGGTGTCAGAATATTTTTTTGAGCTCTGGAAAGAATTGATACTTTTTTTAAATGTTTTTGGTTAGTTAGGAAACAGGTTATCATGTTGGTTTTAATAATTACCGATTAAAGTATATGCAAATTAATTTTATGGTTTAATTATACAAAAATAAATACCATTAATATTATTATACTTGCGTTTTTTTTAATTTAAAATTGTATTTTACATTGAAACAGGTAGTAAGTGCTTCAATCTAAAATAGTGAAACGTCTCCCGAGCAAGGTAAGATAATAAAATTCATCTAGTAGATATAGTACACGGGCATAAATCGATTTCTCTACGTACGTGAATCTTAACGATAAATCTAGTGGACAGAAAATAATTAAAGTGTATGATATTTAAACGAGTGGGATGGCAATGTTTGCGTACCACAGAATAGCATAAATTCCGTATCGTATATCATACACCACCGCCATAGCAGCCATTTCCTGAACACAAGTATATTGCGCGTGATATTATTCTTCATTTGGCGAGTTTACGGTATATATGGCTTATTATTAACAAGGACATAGTCTGCGGTGGTATCCCTTCCTTCGCAGTTTGAGTGCAATGGTGCTTGTGTTTTGCACAAAGAGTTGATAATCTGATCCTGCTGTTAATCGTTCGAAAAAGGACAATGCGCGACAACGGTCGGAGATCAAATCGGAGTGAAAAAGCTTTATGCTACATAGAAAAAAGTATTTATCTTTCCTTCCTGTACAGTCACATAGTCCAGCTCAAAAGCCCATCAATAAACACTGAATAAATATCACTTCACTGGAGAGCGTTTTGCCAACATTTATTCTCGTTCATTATATTCACTGTTTTCGACCACTAAAAAAAAAAACATAATTTATTTTAATCCGATTGTATTATCGATAACAAGATACATGCACAATTATTTAATTTCAAATATTATAATAGTATACGAATATTGACGTATGCACGTATTTACGCCATAGGTATGGATAAATTGTTTATTATATCTTATTAGTTTTTCGATAATTTTGTCAGTATTCATAATGTATACAATATAATATTTAACATTATTATTTTAACTCGATTATTTTAAAATGCGAAAAAAAAATCGAAAAAATCCATCTTTAATCCCAGATTGAACTTCAATTTAATTTTAAACCCCGCTAAAAGAGGTTTTTTCGTTTTATTTACGGCATAAGCTTATAATATGAGCTGTACGCACGTTTTTGGGAAAAAATTATACTTCAAACTCGTACTATACAGATACAAGTGTTTATTTAATATTTCCCTCGACTATTACGTATAAGAGTACAGGTTTTATTTTAGTCATGAAAAACGATTTTGAAAACAGTTCTGCATGGATTCGAATATCATGCAATTCGATTAACATTAATAGGATATTTTGGTATTTTTATTTGGAAAAAATCACTCCTAGGTTCATCGCGTAAATTTAATTTTAAATAAAATAAAATTAATAAATGTATATAGATTTTCTAAAAAATGTTTATTGATCGTAGTATCATAAGCGTGACCTAAATACTCGTTTATTTGCTTACAACACCATCACAAAATACTATCGTAATTAAAACTGGAAATTTTCTCATTGGTAAAACAATTAATTAAATCAGTCGAATTGAAAAAAAAAATCTGAGTATTTCTATTTTGTCAAATGATAAATTTCTTCCGGTCATGCACAGCACCGTTTTGGCATTACTACAACTGTGATAGGATTTGTTGTGTTTATATGATCAAACCACGAAAGTCAGAAACGCCAGCTGCGAATCACATCGCAGATTCGTATGAAGCGCAACACCAGAACAGAAGCACTATCGTTGTATTAACTTCGATACAGATATCGATATATGTACAAGACATAAGAATATTGTAAGATAATCATTACATGGTTAAACGTTACATTTTATTTGATACAACGACGAACTGACACAGTACTCTCTTCAATTGTTCGTCCGGTTGAAAAATACCCAAATTCGAATGGTAAGGTCTATGAAGTATGTGAGATGTGCGCCAACGTTTTCCAGGTAGTTGGAACGTGAAACGCGTCGCAGCTGATCATTTAAGTAAACGCGACCCTCGCAACTATTCACATTCGGGTGAAATAATCGGGAACCTCACCCGAACGATTCATCAGCCGTCTTGCTTTAACACGCCCTCCTCCTTCGCGAGCCTGCCCAACGTACCGTCCAAAGCCCCCCCTCCCCCCGGGAATTTCCAGATCGTACGTGTCGTTTCGAACGGCGCGTGAGCCATAGCGCGGTGACGCGTGGGATCATGCTCTCCAATTCAGCTAGGCAATCGCCCGGGATTTGCTCGAATGCACGATGGACGTTACGGGATCATCAATCGTACAGGGTTAACCGTTGCGACTTCATGCAAACGACGCGTTTTAAACTTCATACGGAAAATAACGTCGACCACAGTGCAAACATATTTTTAAAACAATTTTTCACCTGGTGAAGAAAAAAAAAAAACACGCACCCACGTTCTCTTCGTTTTCAACCCCACTTGCCACCCATCAGGGTCGAATCGTTTTCCGAGATTTCCTCTCGTTTATTCAATCGTCCGCCTCGTCCTACTAGTCGTACGTACGTGTGTGCTTTACTCGTTTGCACACGGTTCGTTATGTTTTTCGTCGTCCTGTAAGCACGCTCCGTGCTCGATATCACGCAGCATAGTTGGGCGTTAGTCGAAAAAAATATTGTTCGATCATTCATTTGAATGACAATTTGTTCATTGTTCAGGATTTTTCCATTCGTTATTCATTATTTCACCTAATCATGTTTATCTCAAATGATTCGTAGATAACTTGAAATTTCAACTTTACTAAAAACTAAAATCGTCACGTTTCGAATTTATAAATATATTATCCAGTATCGAAAATAACAGGAAAAAAATTATAAATGATATTGATATACGAATAAATAAATAAGGGTAAATAAGGGTCTGATTTAACTGGTTTACAATTCGTTTTCGACATGTTATTTACTCGCACATTATACTTTATTTCTTTGCGAATAGTATTTACAATTTATCTAATTAATTTATTGAAGATAATTAATTTATTCACAATTATTTTCAATTTTATTCGTGATTAAAACTATTTAAAATAAGATTTTTTTTTCGCAATAAAATCGGTTATTCGTTATTTTATTTTTTATTCATAATTTTGATTTGTTTTTTCTGAACTCTGTCACGTGGTCATAACTAATACGAATAATCATCCGGGTCAGTTGCTCGCGAAACTTTTCGACATAAAAGGCGTAAGCGTGTATTTGTGCGTTATAACCACCCGTCCTCATGTGTACGTTTGACTTGTCATCATCGCGATATCGGACTGAGGATGCGCGCAAGAGTTATTCGGTAAACGAAGAAGTGAAAAAATCAAATTTTCGCAGAAACTTCCTCTCCCTGATTGCTAACCTAAACATGTACGTTTCAGATGTTTAGAATCTAAGCACACACCACCCGTCTTTGCACTAGTTGCGAAGGCGACGATGTTTTGTGCTCGTCGTCCAAAAAACTATCGATCGTGTGCGACATGGTTTTCCGTGCATACATTACTAGGTCTAGTGAATTCTAGCATTTGCATAACTTTTTTGAAAGTTTCTAAGATTATTAAGAGCAAAGCCTCTGAGAGAAGTACTGTTTCTGTTGCAAGGAATCTAAATTCTAAATTTTATTTTGGACTTGTCTTTTATGTTTTTCAATTTTTAATGTTTAAAGCATATTTATACAGTATGCGGATGCTTTTAAGTACTATTAAAGGCTAAATCATATCATACCTACTCACACATACATATTATTGCACGATACGCATTTATTAATTCCGTGGATTTTAAACGCGCTTTTCAATTGACATTGTTTATATTCGTACACACCACCGATGTGTATCGCCAACAGAAATTTATCTATAGATTTTTCTATCTGATTGTTCTATCGAAAATATGAAAATAAAATTTTAAAAAGTTAAAACATCCGCAAATAAGCTCAATGGCGTTTTTAAAAAACACATGTACGTACATATTTTTCATATTTTTTTTTCAATATTTTAAATATTTAAAAGTCACTAAATTTACTTACGTGTAGTCAAGGTAATTTTTTTTCAAACTGTCGTTCACTCAACTAAAAATTCGTTCGTTGCGCAGATCTTTATTTTAATGATTACGCATTAAGATGGATGGTGATAGTTATTTCAATCCATTTCATCATAAGATCCTGAAAAAATTACATTTGAATATACTCAGAACCAAAAGGAAAAACTATGGCCTTGATTCAACTGGTCCGTCTATATCTATATATTCGAGTCAAATGAAAAATGATTAATTATAATTAACAATAATGTCGTATTGAAATAGTTTACCGATGAGGTATGTAATGGATTAAGACGAAAATCTTTTTTCATCTTTGCAAAATTATATTGCCAAATAAATTGATTTCATGATTATTATTTGTCATCAAATTGACTTTTCACGGCTGCAGGAGTCCATCTACGATCTCTGGTTACGGGTGCATTGATTGAAGGATCGCCACTCTAATTCGCGGTGCCTGGTCAAACACCGCACGCATACCACACGGTCGATTCCTCGTGTAACGCGTATTGTCCACCTGGGTATATGTCATCACCGCGGAGACGTGTAAAGGCCGGTTTACACGCAATGATTTATTGTACGTTTTATCGAACACGACTAATCGTGTCAAGTTAAACCGAGCGTGTACATAGTAAATCGTAGGTCTTATCGAATCGGAATGAAATTCAAGATTGGATCGAAAGACCGATGGCGCAGATTCATATTATGCGAAGTGAAACGACAAATCGTTACGTGCAAATACAAGCTTAATGCATTGTACAACTTTTCGTCCATTTTAGGTTTAATTCCATCCTAGACTGTATAGATTTAACAACTTCCTTAATTATTTGTCATCTTCTATATTTATTATAAATATTGGAGAGAGAGAGAGAGAGAGAGTGTGAAAAGTAGATAACTATCTTTAGATGTAGATATATATTCATTCCGGTACCGGAACAAAATATGTATTATGATTTTACTTTTCGTCATGTCATCGTACACGCGCCTTTTGTTATGGAAAATGTAATCAAATATAATTGCGTGCGGTGGGGCAGTAGGGACATGATTATCTTAACACGCGCAACACGTCCGAATAAAAAACCAACTCCGCAACAAACACAAAACATTATCACGTTTGATGTTCGTACACTTCATCTCGTTTTAAATGTTCGTATAACAAAACCGAATATTTTAATTGTTAGTCTTTTCTTTTTTTTTCCTTTTTTATATTTTACCGTTTTCTACCCCGGCGATTTTTCCGTTCACAACAATAACAAACTGTTCTGGGAGGAACAAGTAGTGTGCATTGTTCGTCTACGACATTGGTTTAGAACACTTCACCCCTCCACATCACTGGTGAGATGACGCGTTCGAATAATGCTAGTTAAAATGTGTAAATATGTCGGCGTATGCTTTATAATATAGTAAAGAGTGATGATTTCAAAGCGGATTGAACGTATTGCTTTTCATTCATTATAATTTCGTAAGATAGTAATCTACGCTCAATCGTGGCATAACGCGATCCGTACACGTGAATCGGAATAATCACCGCTACAATTAATACTATCATACTACGTGCGCATTACAATATCGTGATTAACTGTAACCGTAAAACGTGTACGATAAGTAGCGACTTGAAAATCTGTGATCAAGATGATTGTTTAAGCTTACAATTGTTTTTGTTTTCTATACGAAAAATCTGTATATGTACATGTAATTAGAATTGAAACTTTTTCAGGTATAGCATTATAAGCCTTGGCGGTAACTATGTATACCTTGTAGTATTCGGTCCTCGTACCATTTTGTTATGGACCATTTTAAAATATTGCATAAAACTCTACTACTTATATGTTGAGAGAACGTTCTGCGTTTATTTATAATTCTGCGATCAATATCCCATAATATCTTTCCAACATCGTTTGGAAATAATCGTAGTAGTGAATTACTACGTCTGTTATCGAACCAATTTATCATACTTAAATACTTATTAATTATACTATAGTACAGTAAAGTCGTATCCATCGTATCGTGTACGTTACGTGTGGCTCAATCGTAGATTTAGCTTTTGCTTTCCAGCCCATTAGATTTTAAGGGTCTAAATCGTTTAATCGTCACATTAAGTTTTCCTTTCTTCCCTGTTAGATAGAGATAAATAGTAATAATAATACTAATTATTTCCATGATTTGACACGTGTTATTGTTTTTACGGGTGCAAAAACGGTCTGCCATCAAAAGGTATTGAGCGATATATTCCATTTGATGACTACCACCGATCAATCGTTTCCGTCTCGAGACCGAAAGATGAAACGTTGCGTTGTAAACGCGTATTTAATGAAAAATTGACCGGCTACAACATAAGCAACGGGTGGGCGGTATGATCGATGTGAGCGCCGGAATCGTTACGATTTATCATGTTGTACAGTGCACGGCCGGTCTAATATTTGTCTTCCGCATTCGCGAACCGTGCAGGATATTCTTGTCCTCATCCGTTACGGAAAATTATGGTGGTTCGGCAGCTTTGTCGCATTATTCCACGACGGTAAAATCGATCGTCTTCGAGAGAGACTTAATATTGCTTTGATGTTCAAGGCTTATCAAAAATCGACTTTCTAAATATTAAAAACTGATGTGGTCTAAGAACGCCCATCCAAAATAATGGGACCCGTGAATTATAGAATGGACGCCACATATTCGTACAAGCAAAATAATATATTTATAATCATAATTCGTGCTCATATTTATTATACCGCGTACACTCGATGGGACTAAAATGAATAATAAATAAAACACATAATATTAAATTGCTTTCCAAAATCTCCTAATACACAGTGAATATTTTCATTTTTTTTTTTTTTTTTATAATAATATAATATTTAAAAAATATCATTGTTATCGCTATTAATATATTTTTTTATTAATTTATTGATCTGACGACCACAACGAGTTACAGTATTATTGCCAAAGTTAATAAAGTTTGTCGAAAGATTTTTATTTATTTTAATAATGCCGAAACCCATTATTACGCCGTTTTCTTTAAATTCGATGTTCTTTATACCTATGCAAAATGATGTAATAACTCATAAAGCTATATTTACATAATGTCCAAGTAATATGCGAATAATGAAATTGTATTCTCGTCTATAGTTGGAATAAAATATTATTTTTTATTTTTCGTAATTCTCGTATTTTCACGGTTTTACTTTTTTCTTTATTTGATGTTGCTACAACTTAAAAAAATAAAATAAAAGCAAAGTAAATTAACATTACATTGAAACGCTCTGCTTTCGTTCTTGCGTTGCAGCAGGTACTCGCGAAACACATTTTCCATGACCTTTTCACTAATAACAATACGCGCGCACTATGATAAAGTCTATGGTGACAAATGTATCCATATTTGACATTAGTTTTGCACAATTAGTCCCGACCCATCTGCGTTCTGTTAATTAATTAAAGTACAATTATGTTTGAGCACGAACGTTTCTTTAATGAGCAAAATAAAAAATTAAAAACGTGCATTAGTACAACGTTATAGAAGCGCTGACCCAATGAAAGTACTTTTCGTCTGTGGTATTTCCACCGAACTGCTTTACAGACAGAAGTCTGGGCGTGGATCACATGTTGACCGTATTTCATTGGTGTTTGTAACGTTTTACATGTGTTTAAAATCTATCAACAGCAATTATAAACAACTTGCAGACAAATAACCCAAACAATTCATAAAGTACTGAATCGTTTACTGAAAACCTATAAATTAGCATGAAGCCTCGTCATCCCCAGTTGCGCGCTACTGTACAACGAAATGTGCACATTGCGTTGAGTCGGTAGTTTTCGGTACAGAAGTTGATTTTGCCAAAATTGCATAATGCATCGACAAAATGAGTACGTGATTGAGAACGGAAATATTACAATTATTTTTATTATCGTGTTATTATTTTTGTCTGCTAAAGTGTAAAATATTATTATTAAGGTCGGTCACTGGATACTAGAAACGATATTCGGTGTAGGCCGATATTGATGGTACCGGTTTTATCGGTATCAGTAAATTCTTTTCTTTTTTAGAAAATCGTCATTTGAATCGATAAAATAAAATAAAAAAATAGGACCGGTGGTGTATATCGATAATATCTCAAAATATAAATAGTTTATTACTGATAATGATACATGTCTTGGAGATAAACCCCTCGGGTTTACGGTGAAACCAAAGCGTTATCGGTTTTGTAGTATTAGCTTGTACTTTAATATCGGTTCATGGTTTTTGCCAATAGCGTTGACTTCTCAATCGGTTGGCTATCAATCTTATAGTAAGGCGCACATTGAGACGCAGTGCAACGCAGGGCAGGTTAGGTTAGGCATGGCAGATTAGAACTGCTCTACTCACAGGACCGCACATTGAGACGCAGTTTATTACCATTCTTGTATATAATCGGTCTATAAAATATACAAATATGGTCAAACTACACGATTATTTTAATATATTTTAAGTAAAACTGCTTAACACGTGTGCAGTAAGCTGTGTAGCAGACACTGCGTGACGCCGGCCGACACAGGCAAAGTTCTGCTCTACCCTGCTCTGCCTACCAATATGCGCTAGTACTACTAATACTATTCTAACTAATAGATTATAGAAAACTATGCTGCGTTGCCATACGCTGCGCTGCGTCAGCTGCGTCTCAATGTGCACCTTACGTAAGTATGCATCGGTAGATCAGTATATCTGTGATAAATGATATTAGCTATGCATAAGACTCGTATCGTGACAGTATTATTATAATTAATATTATTATTATTATTGATAACTACTGCAGAACTATTTTAAAATAAAAGTTTAAATAAATTTATTTTGTGAAGCGCGTCGTCTCTTTATTACATAAAATATTTATGAGTGTTTAAACTCGCATGCAGATTCACATGGTTGAAAACGACGTACATAATGACGTAGACGGATTATTATCGTCTTACAATGATACAATAACGTATCTGTAACGCCCTTCATCCGTACAGCTTAATGAATTTACCTGCAATAGAATGTGCACGTGTCACACTGCACATGTGCATGGGTATTCTTTTTTACTCGTTTTTTTCCCTTCTTATTTTCATGTTCGTTTGACATTTTAGACATTAATATTCGTGGAACACTATTGTTTCTATCCTATTATACACTACCTGCGCACAGTGTGTGCGCAGCGTTTTGATTTATTGTTGTCCCATGTGCAGCTGTGCCACGGATACGTGTTTGAAGCGTACAGGGTGATAGACATTTCGTGTTACAGCAGTTTTTTCGTGGCAAACATGCAAAACAGAAAGAATTGTATAACAGCAAAACCTTACGAAACACTATAATTCCAAATTATATAAAATAATTTTAATTTTCAGACGTCTTTTTGGGGCATGGTGGTTAACATTTAAAACGTAAGCGACAACCTAATAGTTCAGTTTACATGCTACCTATGATTATAATAATTATAAGTATAGTAATGTAAAATAAAACTAGTAATATAATAGTCAAATGGTTATTATCATAAAATGATTGTAGTTCTTAAAAGGCTTAACTGCTGTTAGTCTATTTGCAATGAGCCTGAAAAATAGTAGACTGTTTGGAAAACTAATAATTAGTTCGCAAATGTGTTGCCCCATTACAAAGAGCCTGGTCTTTTTGCAAAAAGACTAATTTTCCATATGGCCTACGACATATACATATTTGAGTACGTGTCTTTGTGTTCATTTTCACTGCTTGTTTAACCATCCTTTATACACCACTACCAAATGTAGATTTATGTAATACGTCGATTCCACTTGGCCACAATACACCTATAAAGCGGTCAAACTTGAAAAGAAAGGTCCTTTGTTTGGACATCAAACGTTGGTTTCAGCAAAGTGACACACATACACGTGTACGCATATATTTCCCCAAGGGTGATAGGCATTGATAAACCACGTATTTGTGTCCCATACGAAAAATCGAAACACTGTATTCTGACCTTTGTCTGCTTCTCTTTGTCTCTTTTTTTTTACGTTTCCGACAGTGCAACCGTAGGCTTAGCCAGACATGTAAAATTCAATGGTTCTACATTTGTAACCTGACGGTTAGCTACAGACCTTCTTGGCCATGATGTACACCGTATTATGTGTAAAGACCTTTTTCCGATCTCGGACATCTAGTGTAATTGTTAAAGCGATCACTCATCATATTACACCTTTATATCGTGAACGACTGCTTCTAAGGGGTGAGATCAACATCGTATCGTCAATCGCGTCGATATCAGAATTCAGAGTTCTGAAAATATTTTTTTGAATATTTCCATAGTTTATACACAAACAGTCGTTTGGGCAGACATTTTTTCGCATTTTGTTATTTTTCTTCCCACATACATCACACGTGACTGTTATTTTTATTATATTGCGATTTTCTCTTTCGTTTTCGATTCTATTTTTATTATATTGCAATTTTATCTTTCCGTTTTCGAAATGATTTTCAGCACAGTGTTCGTCTAAGACGTGATAATATATCAATAGAAAAACCTAGAAATATATGCGTATTATAACATTGTATGCAATTTATTTGGTTTGGGTAAATATAGTTGCGTGTTCAATATGAAATGACAATTTTAACTAAATTATATGGAAATAAAAATAACTTGTTATTATGATATATTATTATTATTGTTGTTATTATAAAATGGTATCATTATAGAATATAAAAAATAAAATAATGATAATAACGATTAATAAATAAATAAATAACTAATATATAAAATACAAAAAATAAAAAGGTTGGTAACTAAAAACAAAGAAATTGATAACTTCTGAGTTAAGTTGTCTCTTCTTCATGAATATCTCTCAATCCCCCGTCAAATGATACATTAATTCGTTAATTGGTAATTAATTTTAATGCATTGTAAAAATCAAAGTTATATTGTATTATATTTTCTATAGTTAGTTTTGTATTCCTTTTTAATTAATTAAAAAAAAAAATTGACGAGTATGATTTTTTAAACAAATATGTATTGGCCATTTCTATATACTTTACTATTCAAACTAATTAAACGGAGTGAAAATATACACCTTCTTACAATACATAGTATCATTGCAAATAAAGTGATATGTGGCTTTTAGTTTATTTTTCAGATAAATGAGTCAAGGTTAAATCAATTTCAATTATGATAAAAGGTATATAAGTTACGTTTAGAAGGTTTTTAGTAAATTGTTTTATTTTATTATTATTATAATTTCTTTTTTTTTTTTTACTTTAAACTTGATCGTATTATTTTAATCACAATAAAAATAAAAACCTTTAACTTGAGACTAAACAATATCTTCATGTTTTTACGATTCAATTTTTGTTTACAATTAATGGGCCTACTAATGGATATTATACAATTATTTCTCAAGAAAATAGTGAAAAAGTGAAAAAATGAATTTGCAAGATTAATAATCATAATGTTTTATTGTTGGTAACTATTTTCCGAGCAACAAAAACTACAACAATAACATTAACCGTGTTTTATCGTATATTATTACAATAAGTGTTACTACAATAGTAGTATTAACGTTGTATTATGTTTATTTATATGATTTTCATTTTTTTAATAAAAAAAAAAAAAATACTGTAATTTGTCTCATAAAACAACTGTGGGAAAATAATTTTATTATATTATAAATTAATGTTTAACAACATGATGGTATTATTAACATATATATTGTAATATTATAATAGCAAATCATAAATTCCGTGGCACCTCAAAAATTACTATTTTTGATGAACCACAGAAACAGTGCAGTGACACCTTAGTTGTTTTAGCAATACACACTTGTTTAATCACGCGTTTTCAAAAAGTTTAGACAACCGTACGAACATTTCAAAATACAGTTTGAACACTTATATAAGTAGAATTGTTATATGTTAACAAATATAGATCACTACTATGACGTATCAATGTCATTTTCGAAACAGATTTACTGTGAAAACAGCAAAATTCGTCGCTGAAACGTGGTTTGAACGCTAAGAAAAAATAAACACAACCGGTCGAACATTAAAACGTCTAGGAGAATAGTATAGAACGTGCGTGAAGTTGGCCCCCCCACCATGACCGATTTTTTTGAAAATTATGTACTAATTTTGCAAATAATTTGCAAACATTTGCAAATTGATTTTCAGAATTTGCAAATCATTTTCCTGCCCGCTATAAGCAAAATAAGACAGGGGGGGCCAACTTCACGCAGCCCCCCTCATTTTGAGCTACGCGTTTCAAAATGACACCAACATTTTGCAAATAATTTGCAAACATTTGCAAATTGGTTTTCAGAATTTGCAAATCATTTCCCTGCCCGCTATAAGCAAAATAAGACAGGGGGGGCCAACTTCACGCAGCCCCCCTCATTTTGAGCTACGCGTTTCAAAATGACACCAACATTTTGCAAATAATTTGCAAACATTTGCAAATTGGTTTTCAGACTTTGCAAATCATTTCCCTGCCCGCTATAAGCGAAATAAGACAGGGGGGGCCAACTTCACGCAGCCCCCCACATTGACCGATCGATTTCGGACCGGTGCCAATCTTTTGCAAATAATTTGCAAACATTTGCAAATTGGTTTTCAGAATTTGCAAATCGCTGGTTTCCAAACAATTTGCATTTAAACGCCCTCACATTTAATACGAAATAATTTATTTAATATAAGGTATACTTTCAATTAATTATAATAATGTGGATAATGTAAAGAACAAATTTTATAGTTATATTTTAATTTATAAGTAAGAACTTGTGAAAAAAAAATATCTTGTATAATATCCATTATTTTGTGGGTTTATTATTATAATATGTATCTGACTACATCTAATCCTACATGTTAATATTAGTATACAATACCTTATGTAGTAGAATTGATTTAACTATTTGTCAAGTTGTACCCTTATTACTCGTTTGGTTAGCATATAATAGCAAATTTTCATAAAGAGCAAATCATCCAGTGATTATTTATAAGTATCTATAGTATTATTTAATTCTATATTACATAATTTATCATACAACACCTTTTTAAGGGTGAATCCGAGGGGGGGGGGTACTGGTGGCAAGGTTGGAAAATTTTTTTATGCATTTTACATTGTTTATTTTTTTTTTTGGTGGGGGTCAAAATAATAAAGCAAAAACACGACTCTCTTACCAAACGAGTAATAAGGGTACAACTTGACAAATAGTTAAATCAATTCTACTACATAAGGTATTGTATAATAATATCAACATGTAGGATTAGATGTAGTCAGATACATATTATAATAATAAACCCACAAAATAATGGATATTATACAAGATATTTTTTTTTCACAAGTTCTTACTTATAAATTAAAATATAACTATAAAATTTGTTCTTTACATTATCCACATTATTATAATTAATTGAAAGTATACCTTATATTAAATAAATTATTTCGTATTAAATGTGAGGGCGTTTAATTGCAAATTGTTTGGAAACCAGCGATTTGCAAATTCTGAAAACCAATTTGCAAATGTTTGCAAATTATTTGCAAAATGTTGGTGTCATTTTGAAACGCGTAGCTCAAAATGAGGGGGGCTGCGTGAAGTTGGCCCCCCCTGTCTTATTTTGCTTATAGCGGGCAGGGAAATGATTTGCAAATTCTGAAAATCAATTTGCAAATGTTTGCAAATTATTTGCAAATGTTTGCAAATTATTTGCAAAATGAGTACATAACTTTCAAAAAAATCGGTCATGGTGGGGGGGCCAACTTCACGCACGTTAGTATAGAGTCGTTTATTATTGCATTGGAACTGCTATTTGGCACAGTTAGATAACAGTACTTTTAGGACTGATCAACTGTCACGAGGTTTTTATTTTTATTTATTTATTTGGTTTTTCTGTTTTTGATTGAAAATAACGTATTTTCATGGTTAATTATAATCGACAAGCGATGTGACGCGGTGCTTTACGTAATATGAAAGTCATCACGTACGAGAGCATATTACTGTAGGTTTGGAACTGTAAAAAAAAGTTTTCCGGTCGTCTCCACTTTTTATGCGACAAAACCTTGATGATAACATTTAATGTACATTTACCTTTATTTCTATGCACCCATGTGACGGAATTTGCAACTACTGCGCCACGCCACTTTATATCACCACTAACCTGGCTACACAAGAATTGCGTCCCGAAATAAAAGTTTGAAAGCAAGTACACGATTTGCGTTCGTCTTAATCTAAACCGCTACAAGAATTGCGTCCGGTTTTGTTTAAATTACAAGATAGACGTACTTTAAATCATATAATAATTTTAGTTAGGTTTCGATCGCGTTATTAGTGATTATTTTAAGAAAGTATCATTTAAGTTTTTATCAATTTTTTTAATTTTGTATTTAAACTTTTTTAATTATTATATTAAATTTCTAAAGTTTGAACCTATACATTTTCATTTTACATACTTCTAATTGCATAACAACGATAAAAATCAATATTTATAACCTACCAAATGTCAAAATTTGCTATCGACAGTCTTAAATTTGTATGAAATGGGAAAGAAAATAATGTTTTTTCGTTGGGACTCAATTTGTCTAGTCGTTAAATATGGTCAGGACGCAATTCATGTGCAGCGAAAATGCGAAGAGACGTGGTTTTTTCCCCCCGAATTTCCAATCGTTTACAACTTTTTGCTTTTAATTATTTTCATTATCTTTATTTATATTATTATTCATTCCCGTTTTCGTAAACTAATTAATTTATAACAAGGGCCAGCTACTGACGGAATGAGGTCCGGATTCGGATCGTGGAAGGCAAAACTTTGGGCCCGTCAACACATTGTACTAGATTATGTTATTATTTATTTACTGAAAAAGCATAAACTAGATTTTATTATACTATACTTCAATTTTTTTACTTGGCCTCATCGATTTATTATTTTAATCTTTAGGACTCTAATAAAAATTACTTGCCGACCCCTAGCTTAGAAATTTGTTTTATTTTTAATTAAAATATTATTTTCGAAAGGTATTGACTATCAGTAGACAAAAAATAATTATTAGTCGCATCAAAAGAGCAAATCTATAAATTCGGTTTACAATTTGATTTGAATATGGAATGTCCGGATATTCGAATAATTCCAATATTAGTATTTCATGCTTTTCTAAATAAGATGACCTGATGGCAAACGCTGTTGTTATCGCAACCTATGGTGGAAGATGTACAAAATTTGAATCGTTATTTGCACAGTTCCGACAGCCCCGGGCGGTTGGTGCGCAATGTTTCACGCGGTTACCTGACCGACGACCCAGCTGTTATACATAATAACATGGCGCTGCACGGGAATATTTTTAATTCTTATTCGCGCGGAGATGATCCACAAGGCTCGGCGGCGACCAAACCTTTGTGTGCCATCACGCTTCACTCGACTCACGATTTTTTTTCATTTATGTTTTTTCTTTTTTGTACCTACTTATTAATCATTTTTCAACGCTTGTGCATTCTACATTTAACGGTCGTATCACCCGGCTCGGCGACGCGTTCGATTCGATGCATTATTCATTTTCCATACCCAACGACGGAGAAAAGAAAAAAAAGAAAAAAATCGTGTATTTACGTATACGTATAAGTTATAGCGGTGAGCGTGAAATTTCAATACGATTGGTGTAGTGCGAACGGTACGTGTGTTTCAGAAAATATATCAAATTATCTGTCCTCTCACGTCAGATGTATTTTAATACTCATTATGTTTTATAATTACCATTGAATATTTTAAAAAAAAAAAAAAAAATTGCGACATCCAAATCCAAATCCATACTGTGATAACAGTTTGTTTCTACAACCATCCCTCAACGTTATCGTCACTTATTATTTTTATCAACCAGGAGACTTTAATCTAAAGGATGAATCCCCTGAAATTAATAAAAATTGACATTTTTAAATTTTAAATCTCAAATTCATACGGTTTATTGTGGTTAAACGAAATAGTTCGCATTTACATGTTTGTATTGAACACGTTTAACACTACCTTTCTTAAATAATGTCTTGATAAATTATAAAAGAAATTGAATGACGTATCAAAGAAAATAAATGGAAAGCAAAGAATGTGAAAACTACACGAAAATATATATATATTTATATATGAATTTTATTTTTTAATTTTTTTTTATAAACTTCTAAACGTGGTAAATTTTCAAAAAGAAACATACCTATAAATATCATTATAAATACAAATACCGATACCCAATTATTTAACAGAGTACTTTTAACGTTATTATTCGTTTTTTTTTCTTCTATACAATTTCGTAAAATCATAATACTTATAGTAATTAGTATTTTCATTTAAATGGTTGAAACGTTATTTGTTTAATTGTTACAAATAATAAAATTCAATTGAATGGTATACATTCTATTTGATCGAGTATTTTTTATTTTACTAACAGCAGCTTATATTCCGTCGGGTCAGTGAAATTGAATCTGAAATGTTATCTTTTATAGTAATACCGTGAAAAACAATAAATACTGTTCAGCAATAAAATCACGCAGTTGATTTTGAATAAAAATGATTAGTGATTTTTAAATCGATTTTCGTTAAATGTTTCAAATAACATGGTTGACGAAATGTACGCATGTTATACAACATATTGAGACAGCGCTCATGCAAATAATTTATCATATATTGTCCAGTTTTGACTTAATTTGTATCGATTAATTACTATTGAAAAATTGACCTGAGAGGATAGAAACGCGTTAAAAAAAACTTTAGCATTCCACAGCTGTTTCTCTGCCAAATCAGACGTCATCATTATCATGAGTATTATTATTATTACTATTACCATAAACACTCTGTTTATATTTAACTATAGTCTAAACGTCACTCTCTAATGTGCTACATTTTATTTATTCTGATGCTAATGAAATTTCAACTTGAAAACGTAACAAAACCAATATTCATCGAGTTTTTTAATTATAAAAATTGATCAATCTTACTTCCATTTTCGGTTTATTATTCCGATCATGCGTGTAATAGTTTTAGAACAGTAATTGATCTTGCCCGTGGTATCGTTCACAACACCTCTGCCCTGGTGAACCAAAATTTAATTTACTACTTCCTGTGTGCGTTGGTTTGTCACTGATTCTGTTAGAATGTCCTGCACCGTTGTAATGTCTATTGATTATAAACTTAGTTTTTTTATTTTATAATAATTTTTTATTAATTAAACTTTATTTACTAATATAATAATTTATTAATAATTTACTATTAATGGGCATCAATATAAGTGACTATTAAGTTTTATTTGATAACGAATAAATGTATTATGCGTATATACACGATGTGGTTTTTATATATACTCAGAAGTCGCAACGTATCGTAATAACTAAAGTTCGTATGTCGAAGCTTAAAAAAAAAAAAAATAGAAAAGTATTTAATTTAACTATGCAATATAAAACTTTATAATATCACTCGGAAAAAGTTTAAAATAACATTTGAAATAATTATATTGCAGTTCACGTTCCGGAAATATTATACATTACCGTATACAATATACCATACTCACATATTTTATTATGTTATAAATATAATAATATAATTCATATTATATATATATATATAATACACTCTTGATGTAAAATGTTGATGAAATAACAAATTTGAAAGTTTGATGATATTCATTTTCAATTTGATGACCATGAGGCACTTATTGTTATCATAAGCACGAGTTATTTTTAATTCAATATAAAATTAATAAAACAAATTGAATTTACTCTAAAATAGATAACAAGATGAGATTATTATAATTATCAGATATTTTTCTTTTTTTGATTATTATTGTTTTTACCAGTAGCTCTTCAAACGTAATCAAAAAAATAAATTCTAGTAATATAATCTGCAAATCAATCAATACGGTTATTCATAAATACATTGAACGCGAGCATAATTATTATTATATTCAAATAATTAAGGAAATCCATCATTGTACTGCAAGAACGATTCGTTTTTTTTTCCATCATCCCGCTAAAAATTGAATCGATTTTCGGAACGTCCGTAGATTGTATAAAACAGTTCAACAGTATTTTTTTTATTTTTTTTCTCCCGATCGCCGACATACCAATATCATAAACATGTGTACTTTAAAAGAAATATTAGTTGTAGTTCCATTCAAATAGTTGTCGATTTTGAATCATAAGTTTAAAAAAGTGGAAGAGAGAGAAAGAGAAAAAGATAGAGAGTATTATGGTGTACAACACTGGACAAATTACTGCTGCGTGAGACCAGCAAATATATTATAAGTGCTTTTCGTGATATTTCCTCATTGTGGGGGAAAAATTGATCGGTAACCGGATGCAATATCAAAAGTCTGACACTTAAATATTTTTTTACACGTTTAATGCTTTCGATTGTTCGTTGTTTATCACGTGTATTGCAATGCATATGCGTAAATAAGAGAAGGGGATTGGGGCAGGTTAACCTCTCCTTAGATTGATTATAATCTCACAATAAACTAATGATTATACCACGCAGTATATTGTACACAATAAAAAATATTATGAACTATTTTCCAGGCTCCCCCCCTCAAATCTCAAACACTATTTGTATACACTCTATTTATATACCACACGGCCGTAATATATTAGCTCTATTATTGTAATATTTTTTCATTATTGAAATAATTTAATTATTTTTTTTTATAAATTATAAAGTTTTCCTGACAAAATCATCTAAACTATATAAGTACAATTTTTTTTTGGCTATTTATAAAAAAGGTATTAACATAATATAATGTAATAATTAACTATGATGAAGATAACTAATTTAGGACATCATAGGGACGACCACGTTTTAGTCTTCGATTGTTGGGGCTGACATTTAACACAAACCAAGGGGCATTTGAAATCACACAGAGTACTTTGGATTGTAGAACTTGGATTTTATTTATGTGGGTAGGCGCACATTGACCCCAGACAGGGACAGCGTATAGTAATAGAGGACGAATGATTTGCTTGTATAGTAGTAATGAGCACTTCCAGCTCAGTGATGTTTGCTGATTTATTGATGGGTATACAATTTTTAAACGTTGGTATCCTTGTTGCACTTTAGAGGAAATATGTGGGTTCCAGGTAAGTTTTTTGTCCAAAATGACTCCAAGATATTTAATGTTTTGTGACCATGGTATATTGTGTCCGTTGATTTTTAATGAATTATAATTAGTGGGTCTACGAAGTAAGAAAATGACTGCTGTGCTTTTGGTCGGATTGAGAACGATTTTCCATTTTTGCGCCCATATCTGTATTACGTCAAGATGAGTTTGGATGTTGACTATTACATTTTCAATTTTATCGGAACTAGAATAAATGACACTATCGTCCGCATATAAGGATATTTCCGTGTTCGTTGTTGTAGGAAAATCTGATATGTAAAGGTTAAAAAGTATTGGAGATATTTTTGAGCCTTGTGGTACTCCTGCTATAATTTGTTTGACGTCTGAGTTTGTGCCATCTATTTGAACGGTGAAACTACGAGAGTGGAGAAAAGATTTGATGATGTTAAAGATTACAGTGGGTGTGTTAAGACATTTTAATTTATAAAGTAGTCCGTCATGCCAGACCTTGTTGAACGCTTTAGCTATGGCAAGAAAGGCCGCTCCAGTATGTTCTTTTATTTCGAATCCGTTGCTTATGTGCTCAGTAATACGTAGTAGTTGCTGAGTTATGGAATGGTTTGGTTTAAAACCAAATTGGTAGTGAGGAATTGCATCAGTTGCATTTAAATGACTAATAAGTCTGGTGTGAATAATTTTTTCGAAGATTTTTGAAACAGACGATAGTAAGCTGATGGGCTTGTAATTGTTTGGATCAGTATTATCTTTGCCAGGTTTTTTAATCATAATTATAGTGGCCAATTTCCAATTAGTGGGAAAGTAGCTCAATTTTAACAGGGCATTGAATAGCGCTG
Source organism: Sipha maydis (assembly GCA_034509805.1). Classification (NCBI taxonomy): domain Eukaryota; kingdom Metazoa; phylum Arthropoda; class Insecta; order Hemiptera; family Aphididae; genus Sipha; species Sipha maydis. Next base: position 36,906 of record JASXSY010002641.1, read on the forward strand.
TCATAAATAGAACTGCTTTATGGGGAAGTTTTTTTAATATAGAATTGGTAATTAGGTCATGACCGGGTGATTTACGGATTGGTAATTTCTTTATTATTTCTGAAATTTCTGTTGGGTTAGTGTATGGAAAAATATTTTGCGGTAAAATTTCAGGCTCGCTTAGTTTCTGAGACATCAAATTAATAGTTGCATTATCATTTAAGTCGTTAAGTGTGAATGTATTTTCTAAAGTGGTAGCAAACAAATTGCATTTTTCATATACTGTATTTATAAAGTTGTTTCCAGATTTTAGAGGCGGGATTTTGTTGTCATTGGGCTTGATTAATCTCTTGGTCGCTAACCAAAGATTTGAATCAGCGGGATGTATTGAAGATAAATATTTTTGATATGAATTTATTCTATGTTTTTCGAGTAGTAGTTTTACTTTTTTGGTAAGGAAATTTAACTTCTTGCGATCTTCTGGTCTTCTATGAAGTTGCCATTGTTTTCTTATATGGTGTTTGATCTTTATAATTTTTTGTATTGATGGGGTAATTTTTGAATTGTAATTTTGACCCAAAGTGGGTTTTGAGGGTATTGTACACTATTCTGCCGCATAGGAGATTGTTTCATGAAGGCGAGAGATTGCTACATCAGCCAATAATGTATTGGAGATATACTTAGGAATTGTTATATTATCTGAAACGTATCGTTTGAATTTATCCCAGTCAGGTTTCCCGTTTATAAGTTTGCGAGTTGGTTTAGATTGTATTAGTGATGCACCAATTAATATTTTTACTGGCAAATGATCCGAATCCAGTTCGAATAGGGGTTCTTGATTAATTATTAAAGAAGTTGATTTAAGTAAAACAACGTCTAAAATGTCTGGGCTTTTGTTAGGATCATAAGGGTAATGCGTGGGATTACCAGGTGCCGAGATAATCGCTGAGGAGTTTGATAGGTACTTATATAATTTCCTCCCATTTACTTTTGTTGTCTTGCATTTCCAGTTTACGTGTTTTGAATTTAAGTCACCAATGATAACAATTGTACTATAGTTGTTTAATATTACGTCGAAGTCGGTTGTGTACATATTATAGCTTGGGGATTGATATGCGCTGACTATAGTAGTATTTATATTGTTAATTAGTAGTATTATTGCTCCGGCTTCCAAAGATCTTAGACGAGGTATATATGCCTGTTGGTGTTTTATTTTGGTGCGAATAAATAACGCGACACCACCTGAAGGCCGCACCGCTGTCCTATAATTGCGATAAATTGATTAGCCATTAAATGTAATCGAGTCGGTTGTACATAAGTGAGTCATAAGTGAGTCACTTATACAAGCTATATCTACATTGTGATAAGATAAGAATGCAGCGAAAGTGTTGCGGTTCCGTTTAATGCCGTTTGCATTCCAGTTAATGATGACGATGTTTCTAATATTAATTAAATTAGTTGACATTTAGATTATTTAATAATGTAGGAAGATTAGTGATTACTTTTTTGATAATTTCTGAGATAAGAGAAGTGAATAAAGGCATTAACGATTTAATGAGTTCATTAGTAATATTTGTGCTGTTCGATTGATCATCTACTGTTACTTCTTTTTTGCTTAAGTTTGTTTTAACTTTAGCGGCTTAAGATTCGCTTTGGGTATTTATTGTTTGAGAACGTATATAGGGTAGGAATGCATTTTGTTCTTTAGGTTCAAGGATAGTTTGTAAATGTTTAGGTGGGACTTTATGAGACTTAGCTTTACTGTGGTTTTTAATTTGTTTATAGATTTTACATCCTTTATAATTTGCTGGATGATTTTCATTGCAGTTTACGCATGTCGGTGGGCTATTTCTATCTTTAGTACACTCCGAGTAGTGGTGTTGTTCTGGGTATTTGACGCATCTAGGAGGTAGTTTACAGAAATATTTTGTATGATTAAAAACGTTGGCAATTTTGACATTGAGGAATGAAGTCATCGGTTTTCGATTTTTTACTGTAATTATGCACTGATGAAGACGAACTAATGAAAAAATATTTTTCCTCTGATTTATCAAGGATAACAGCGACGATTGGAATTGGTGATTTATGACGGTTTTGTAGACGGGTTATAGACGTGACATTAAATTTTAGAACAGATAGTTCCTCGAAGATTTCTGCTTCAGATATTGATGTTGGTAGATTTCTTATTATTATAGAGATATTTCTATCTTCCGGAAGTTGGTATGTATGATATTTAATATTGTTTTCTGAAAAATATTTTGTAACAGAACGATAGTCGTCGATGGTAGATAGGTTCAGTTTTAAAAATATATTTTTATTATGGAAGTTGAAATCCGCAGTTATAACTGGCGAGATTTTGTTTAGAAAAGCAATATAATCGTTGATTTCGTAAATATATAACGGAAGAATTTTTTGCTTTACCTCTTCGATGTCCTTATCAGTAATTTCTGTATTGTCGTCATCTACATCATTAAGATTTGGGAGTGGAGCATATCTATTTTTGTTGACATGCTGTGGAGAGAGGGCGACACTGCTGGAACGTTTGTGTTGTCCTGTGTTGGACCTGGTATTTGACATGCTTGCGATGCAACATACAGTGAACTTCGTATTTACGCACAACAGTTAGATAAGCGAGCGATACAAATAAAACACGACCGGTTGCGATAAACGTCGCACGAAGAATGCGAAATAATTTTATTAAACGCGTCGTGTTATCACACAAACGTGTTTGCTCTGAATAATTTTTCGAGTTTAAACTGCGCAAACATCTACAACGCTGTAATAAAATAACGAAACGCGAAAAACATTGATGGCGAACAAACACCATTTCAACGCTAGCGCCTTACTCCGACCAGATAATAAATGTATTTCTACGAAATGAATTAAACGAACACGATGCATTTTATAACGAACAATAAATCTGTGGTTGTATATAATCTAACTGTTGCCCATTACTATATTACATTAATTGCCCATCGAACAAGTTGTTAATGACTTTTCATCGACTTTATATTGAAGTAGAAGTTGTGTGAGTCGATGTATTTCCATTAAAAATAATTTGATTTCGGAACTAATAATTTAATTATCAGTCGGAACATCGTTTAGCGATTTATTACGCTGTTGGCGCGACAAAAGCGCAAGATCTATAATTTAAATAAATATATATATTAATATTCAACAGATCGATTATGTTTGAATAGACTTAACTAGAACGGGTATTAATGATTTAAAGATAAATTATTACAATTCAACTCGGTAATATTCGTCTACGCGAGATGAATCTTTAACGCGGTTACTATTCTTAGGGAACAGAGCCAAGTTATCGCAAGTTTATGTATATTCAAACATTACGGTTTTATTTAAGTGATACTAATACTTTTACAAGGCATTCACCCACTCATATTTCAAACGGAATTTTACATAATTACCTCCCGCCCTGCTAGTAAATTTTAATTAATTATTTTTTTTTTTTAAAAAAGTCACCAATAGTTCCACGAATTATTAGTTTTATTTATAATTGTTGGCAACGAAAAATTCTGAAAATATCAATTACGTACTCGATACAATTTTTTGCACTTTATTCATAAATCGTTTAACACTACTCCGTTAAACGTACGATTCAGATCTAATTTAAATGTAACGTGACAAAACTTAGTTAAATTAAAAGAAAGTTTGTAAAATTCTCTTAGGTGTTTTATCGTATGTCTTGGACACGGAATATTTATTGCACGGATTTGCATAATTATTCAAATTAGTCAAATTATTATTTTCCTTTCGCTTTTTTAATCTCATTATATTTTAACTAAGCTCAATATCTTTAGTGGACATTTTTATCGTTGGTTTCACGTTTTTTAATTTTGTTTTTGGACAAATTGTAGCAACGACTATAAAAGTAATTAACACATTTTCGTATCATTGCGTAAGTAAAGATAATACTGTCAGTATAAATATTTAATATTATAGTTATTTTATATCTATTTAAGGTTGATGAAAATATTTTTAAAATATTTATATAACTTTTGTAATCTTGTTGTTTTTTGTCCTATATAGAAGGATTTTATATTAAATTACATTTTAAGTTTTTATACATTTACGAATATTTGGATCTATAAAATAGAAATACCCGACTTCAGTACGTATTTGTCTATACTATGAACTTGAACGTACGTGAAATTGGTCCCCTCTTTTTATACTATCAGATTCAAACAAATAACAAATAATTGTAAATTCATTGTAAATGCAATTTTGGAATTCGTGAATCCCAAGTGAATTCGAAAAGTCAGAATCAAATTATTATTATGAGTTTTACTATTATTAAAAATGTGCAACTTACGGGATAGTTGAGCAGTAATCGTTTCAACATTTTAAAGTCTATGTTTGCTAAGGACAGTACACTGTCAGGAATTGAAACGATAAATTTTGAATGCAACATTACATATGTTACAACAGCTATTGATTATACTGTATGCAATAATATATTCAAATTCACTGAACTATCAACTTCTAATAGAAATAATCCACTTGGAAGAAGCTTCACATTATTTCTTAGTTATATAAATTATACTTCTTCCTCAACATCACTGCAACGGAGAAGTTTTATCTACACTATTTATTCATTATTGATGAGAAAGTTGAAAACATATGTTAATATGAGATGGTAAATTTTACAACAATGGTTAAAACTAAAAATTAAATTTAAGATTTCTATCTTTCGTTGTATAATTATTTCATCGTAAATTATGATTATTTAATTTTATTAAATTTATTTATGTTTAAATTAGGGGATTGACAAATTCCAAAATTGCATTTACAATTATTTGTTATTTATTTGAAATCGATAAGATAAAGTGGGGAGGGGTGCAAAATTCACGTACATTGAATTTGACAGTAGATTATATATTTGGTAATAATATACAAGAAACGGAGTACTAAAGTTGAGTTATTAAGTCTTGTTATAACTCATATGGGATTCGCATAATTACAAATAAAGAAAACTCTGATTATTTGACTGACAATTAAAATCTAATACTCTAAAACAAACAAAATACCCAATAATAAAATCGTATCGAATATTACATTTTTTTTTTTGTTTCATCTGTTTCTTATTGACACTATCCGTAATGCATTATGAATTATTATTGATATTTTTGTTACCCGTGGCAAATCATTACGTAGAATATTAATTTCATACACGTATAATCATCTCTTTGCTACGATAGACTTATCGCTAGTAAATAATCGCAAATATCGTTTACGGTGCTTACAGGTGACGAAGTGATGTTGGGCGGCGTAGTCGGTCGCCATATGAGCATACGGCGCAGAGAAAGCTCTCCGTCCGTACCTCACCCGGGGCGGTCCTGGAAGTCCGCGGTACAGGAGACGGAGACGAGCGGTCACTACTTCGGATCACAAGACATGTGCTCTCATACAGACCAGGATCAAATTGGGCGACATCATCATGTGAGTTTTTTTTTTCTATACACTTATCTTTTTATTTTATATATTTTATTTTATTAAGTTTTATTGATTATTTTTAGTTTATGCAGTTTTTAAATGTAGAGCTCTAATAACAAATTTAAAAAAAAAACACCTATTACGTTAGTTTATTCACTTCCATCTTAAATAATATTATAATAACCTTAGCTAGTAACCTTAGCAGTTGATGTTGTACCCTGAATAAAAAAAAAAAAAATATATTATAATAAATAAGTGATTGTTATAAATTTAAAATACAGAATTACACACCGTCTATTTAAATACCGCTTTTGCAATCATAGTCATGCTAAGCACTCGACGTTATGGCGATTTGTTCGTATTATTAATATTTATTTATTAAATAACATATACTTGGATAATAAACGTAAAAAAAATTTTAAATTGTACAAAACGCGCGTTATGATAAGTTTGGAGTTTTATAACGATAACATTTATTGAAACTCTCACTGGAACATATTTGAAATTAAATTAAAAATCTTATATCGCTCAACGAATAATGCAGTTGAGCTTAATTCTAGTTATCATTTATTATTCTCCTGAAACTTTTTGTGTTAATTAAAATATTTAGAACGAGTAAGATTCTAAAACCTATTTTTTCGTTTTGACGAAATAGGTGTATATTATTAACAGGTTATGTACATGACACGTAAAAATCGAATAGTAATGTGTTTGAAAATAATTATTTGAAATCGTTTACCAACCAAATTATGCAACAACATTATGTTTGCAATTACTGAATGTTTGAACGAGTGTTCGGCCTTCTGGAGTACATATCATTATACAAATTATAATTTTTTATTTTCCCGATATAATAACATCTTATAGTTTTTAATGTAATGTTTATTGTTTGTTTAAATTCCACTTAGACATGTCAGTACTACGAATTGTGCAATATGAAACGTTAAACTGCATGTTTCGTTTTCTTCAAATGCATTATTTAACGTTCATAAATGAGTACATGATAAATTATTCAGATCAAGTTTTATGAATTTATGACCATAATTGTTATTTATAGTCTATCAGGAGCGTTGTAGCAAACAATTGCAATATCCGTACCATACTACCTGTATATATTATATCATAATTTACTAACTGCTCATATTTATTGTAGGATAAAGATATTCAATTGAACAATGCAATAATTTGTATCTAAAAAGCGTGTTACACGTACTTATTGTTCTAGTTATAGGTTATTCAGTGCGAAACGTTTCCTTTTTATCTTTAATATTCTCTGAAACGAACTAATCTTTCAATGCCGGTACGAAATTTACCCATTGCGTGTGCACTGAAACCGTTTTATTTTAATTTCAGTCGTGTAATTACAATTAATAGTTGTATAGATATTGCGCAAAATGAAATTCAATGAACATTTTTTAAAAATTTACCAGTAGTAATGTACTACAACGCATGAATTCAGCACGTCGTATTTATTAATGTTTTATTTTATTTCTTCGAGTAAAAGATTTAACACTATAGATGCAACACAAATTATAATTATTTAGATAATTATTTTATCAGTTTGTTTAGGTGCACTATACTGCAAACATCGTCGAATAATTTTATTTTTATAATATATTATATGTAAAAGTAATTTATAGTGGTTCCCTTTGTTATGATGCCACGCGAAATGTGTGTTACATTTATAATATATCGTAAAGTTTTCTTTTCTCTACTTTAAATAAACAATCTATACCTTAAGGGCACAATAAGTGTATGAGGTTAATGTAGAATACATACCAATTATTTTTTAATAATATAATTAAATATGTACAGGCGTTACTTGATACGAAAAGTCATTCACTTATGACACCACCTTTATTTATTTTTTTTTTTTAATAAAATTATATGAACTATACTGGTAAAGAATTGAACTTCGTTCTAGCTGATAAAGGGGGTGTACAAGCTGGTCATGAAAACATTTTATTTTCAGACGTCTAGGTACGTTATCAGAAATCGAAAGGACTGCAAGAGGGTTTCTGTTAGAGGTAAAACGAATGTTGATGTGTTGATAGTGAATTATAGCTTCTTGTACTATTTTTTTTTTTTTTTATGGACTAGAGTGAATAGTGTGGTTCATGACGTAAGGGAGGGCTTTAAAAATGTTCTAAGTGCTATGTTTTCAAAAGTTTGTATTTAATTCATTTTTGATTTTTATGCGTTATCCCAAAGATGTATACCATACGACTAGCTTTTTTGATTCGAGATTTATAAATGAGTATTGTTAAGAAATGTTTTGAGGAAGTGAAGTAGAGAGTATAAGTTTAGTCATTTAGTTTTCATATTCTGGGCCCAGGTTAGTCTGTGATTTAATGGAAGCCCAAGATATTATACTGTTTGTGCGTTTGAAATAAATATACCATAGATGGAAACATCTGGGCAGGGCAAGTCATAAGGTATGTAAATGTACAATGTACAAATTTTGATTGATTTACTTTTAACTGCAATTTGGTTTACCAGCTTTCCGCGAGGGAGCGGTGATTTTGGAAGTAACAAAAAGCAATAATCGAACCATGATTTACTAAAATTATAGCCTTTTCGTCAGCATAGTCAGCGACCAGTGTGTTAGAGAAGTGAGTTGATCAGAAACGTATTTATTGTAGAGAACAGGGAAAATAATTCCACCTTGAGGAACACACGCCGACATTTTCGCTATATTGAAGAGAGATTCGTCGAAGCGAATACTGAAATATTTGTCAGAAAGATAAGATTTAATGATGAGGAAGTATACAGAATGTAATCATTTTTCCAGTTTGAACCAAAGCTCGTCGTACCAGATTCTATTATATACCTGAAAAATATCAAGAAATTCATATGTGCAATATTTTTTTTTTCTCACTGCGTTGGCGACGGGTGTAAGTTTAATCTAGATCTCCAGGTAGCGGTTGCAAATAGGAAGACCTCGTATGAATAATTATGTGAAATACGTTGCTAAGTTTACCATAATAAAAATTTTGCAAATAATAGATTGTAAATAAATAAAATGTTAGGTACTACTAAATTTTTTTATCGATTTATTGTCACCGGTCACTATTGAGTGCGATTATAAATGATAGGAGCGCACAGAAACATGTGTGCAACGGATAGCTTCTACCACGGGACTACCATATAGTATATAATTTGCTCTTATTATGTAAACCGGAAAGCTTTGTTAATGTTTCAATATTCTACTACTCATAATATGGCTTTTACGAATTTCGAATTTTTCCTTATGTTTTAACAATAGTATATGATAAATAGTTAAACCATATGTTACGGTTTACCATGAATACCAATAGTATTTAATAATAATAATAATAATAATAATAATATGTACAATTAATTTAAACAAAATACTATTGTATAAACGTTTTACACACGTTGTGTTTAAATATGGTTATTGTATGGTATTTTACATCGATATTATAAATCAAGAATCTCAATTATTTAGATATGAAATTGTATTATGGTATTTTCCTCATAATTATAATTTATATCGATTTACAAATACGGATTTAAATATCATATTTTCTTTATTTGTTGTTAATGTTAAAATAGAAGCGTACCTATACATTTTTGGTATTTAACAAGTTCATCATAAATTAAATTCTCCTTCTCACATTTCCACATCTAAACATTACTAAAATTAAAAAAAATTATAATATTATACTACTATGATTGAGGTATCGATCGTAACTAATTGAACGAGTCGAATGAACAGATAAATTAGACTTACGAATTTTCACTAAGTTTTATCTTGAAAGTGTTTGAATAAATTATGAATACATCATATGTTATATAATAGCGTGAAGCTTACATTAAAACAATTCAGAAATAAAAAGTTTACGATATTACCATAAATTTTAATCAAAACTACTAGAACTAATATGTATTAAAATTTATGATTCAGCTACATGATACATTCTATTTCTTCATTCAGAAATTATTTTAAGTTTTCTTTTTTTTAGAATTGTAATTAAAATTGAAAAATTAAAGTTGTTTTTTAAAAAAAAAAAAATAAGTTTATTGGCTATTCGGTCACCGATTGATTAGCTCAATTGAATCTCGAACATTTTAGAACATTTTTAACATTTTCCATATTAACTAGAGGTCTCGATTACACGTGTAATGAACTACACGGGTACCCGTGTTTTTAAACAAGACGGGGTTAAAGCCCGTGTAGTAAATATTCTAACTATATTAGATAATATAATATACTAGATATATTAGATAACTAACTATATACTAAATATACTACTATAAGTAGTAAGTATACTAACCGTGTATACCCGTGTATTTAAATACCCGTTATATTTATACCTATGTATCTAAATACCCGAGAGCTAAAATTAAAAGTAATTAAGGGCTACACAATTTTTATTATTAATAAATAACCAATTATTGGAATATACATGGCATTATATTATTATAAATATTTATAGTGTACATAAATTCTGAAACAATATTTAATATACACGGGTAATAATAAATAAATACACGGATATGCACGGGT
>JASXSY010002642.1:0-27077 GCA_034509805.1 Sipha maydis
GTACAATTTTAAGTCTCATATTCATCAGGGGAAATTAATTAAACAGCTATTATAGTTATAATGTAGATTGATACTGCGAAAAATTGTCTGTGCATTTCCGGGCATTATGATTAATAAATTAAATATTGAGCAAACTAATTTTAAAGTGCTCTTTACAGACCTTTTTCGATAGTATAATCAACAAATCGTCATGATAAATTTACACAGTCGCATAATTTAATAGTATTTTATAGCTGACATCTCATATTATTTTTTTTAATAACGTTCAGTTTAATGTGATCCAAATGTGTAGGTTCATAAAAAAATTAGAGATCAAATATTTCACAATAATAATTGATTGTTTTCTCGTGAATGTAGTAGGTATACATAGTATATAAAAAACAACCATATTGAATGAATGTTGTGAAGCTGAAGGTTCCGTTTAGTGTTTACACCGAGGTAAAATGTATAATTTTATCACATTCTATGTTCATAATGTGATTCCGTGCAGTGTATCATGTGCGCTACAATTGTACACGTTAACGTAATTTTGTCAAGAGTAGTTGTAGAACAAGACAATTTTTTTTCATTTTGTATCATGATGGAATAATATAAAGTAAAACACTAATAAAATAATAAAAAAATAAATTAAAATTAAAAATTATTATTATTAAATACCTGTAAATTAGTATATGAATAAATAAACAAATGGATTATGTATGGAAATAAATAATAAAAATACAACGGTTGTCAGAGAAATGTCTAGTTACTGAGCAAAAAAAAACAAAATTATATAACCAACATACAATCAAGAAAATAAATGATACGACAATGGACGAATAGATTATTTCAACAGATGAAAACGTAATATAAATGCATTTTATATGAATAACAAAATTTTTTCTTAATTCTCCTAAGTCTTAGGGTAGGAATCATAAAATAATCATAGAAATAAAATTGTAAAGCCGGTTAAATATTAAAATACTCACTGAATGATCGAAATACCTCAAAAACAATGTATGATATAGAAATTTGAAATAGCGATTTCTCTAACATTCTAGAAAAACAATAAGAAGGGATTTTAAAAAAATTGTATTTGAGCCGATTACTTTGTCGGTTAAGCGATTTTTACGGCCAATTTGTATTATTTGACAAGACGAATTTATAACCAAAAATAATACTATAAGGTTAGGTCTTAAATAATGTGATATAAATAATAACCCGTTAAAATGTGTTCAGACCAAGACTGTAAGGGTAATTCGACTAGTTTACAGTAAAATTTGATGGAAAATTAATATCATTAGGTTTTAAAAAACAAAATATTTACGTATAGGTAAATGTTCAAACAAAGGTTTTGAAATGTTCGCGTGACACCACGCTGTCAATAGTTATTAATTAGCGACTAGTGATTGTAGCATGTTGACATCGCGGACGAATTAGTTACGTATCAAGGAGGAAGTATGGAGTATGGTACTCAACAGTTCATTAATGACAATAAAGAAACCGGACGATGGCACCGGAGAGGATTTTAGTTACACGACCGCGAATAATGATTCTCTAGGACTTTTGTTTTATTTGTTTTATTTATGGTTTCGGTACAATATTATGTTAACGCAACATATATAAACGGTATATAATATCATACCGAAGTCAAAAATTGGAGCGAGAGTTGAAAGTAAAAAAATATTTACGATTCACACAGCGGGTACGTGAATTGACAATAATCTGAAACTCAAATATAATGTACGTGATACGAAATTATTTCAATGATTGTATCTAATACTAGAGAAATAAATACGCTACTCAAGATATTATATTTTAATTGTTATAAGAACAATAGATAAACATCCAAAAGACGCGCCTAATATATAGTAATTTATATAAACGTCAGAAGATAAAAAATTATTTAGACAACGGCTGACACTCGAAGAGATATGGTTTTAATGGAATTTTATGACATTGAGTATGTATACAGACATTTGCACATTATATAAATATGTATGGAGAATTGGAGTGCATCTATAGACTTTATAGTTCACTTTTTTTTTTATTTTTTTTTTTATTTGAGGTTGTTCAACTTTAAAACTATTTTTACGAAAACACCATTGTAAACATTTAACAGTACATTTATTTATATATATATGAATCTACAAACATGCCATAAGGATATTCATACATTTAACTTGCATTGTAATTTTTTTTAGACAAGTTCACAATACTTTATTCTCAAATATGATGGTCAATGATTGTCACTATACGTTTTAAAGTAAATATCATATTACCATTAATGGTAGCAACATGTTTGTAACATGTTTCGCAATTATTGAACATAAAGTAAATAGAAAAATAATTTTTTAATGTTATTTTAGGAAGTGTTTTTCTTTTCAAAAGCATATGAAAATATGAAGCAACTAAAATGTAGTGAAAATAATATTTTTTCTTTAGGTATTTCAAACGTGATATGTGCTACAATGCCATAAAAACCTATAATTGTGGGTTTTTGAGACAATTCGTGGAATATTTTTGAACTGCATAGCGGAGAATGGCGTCGAAAAGCGTAACACGAGTGCCAAATAATATTAGTGCTCGAATAATTGGCACGTGTGGTTATATTATTAGGAAATTACAATAACTAAGGAAAATTATAACAAAATAACTTTTATATTAATCTACCCAAACGATACCAATATTTATCGTAAAAATTATGTATTTAATATATTATCAATACACAGATAAATATGTCTGAATTTCATGAATGTACAAATAGTATGAAAGTAGAGTAGAGTCATCAACCATGATGTTAATATCGGATAAATATATTATTTCAAACATTTCACAACGGAACATGAGTAAGATTCATCCGTGAGGGGCAATTTTTTTTAACAATAAAACGATGATCTTTTATACACACATTATGTAATACAGAAATAAAATAGCACAATATTAGTAAGGAGTGAGAAAATAATTATTTCAAAGGTGGTTTCAACCGTTAAAATTTAAAATATATTTTATTGACAAAACTAGCAGGGTACAAAATGTGTCATGCCTTATAACATCCAAAGCGGCAATGTTAAAACATTTCTTTTCGACTTATATTATTTTACGACTAATATAATTGTACTTTAATAGTAACAGTCTATAAAACTTAACTGTAATTAATATCAAAATACGTATTGACAGAGCCGTAAAAACGCCCGATTACGCTAATAGTGCAATCATTAAAGTAAAAATTAGTATTTTTTTAAGTAATTTAAGTATAACTAAATACTATATGAAATCTAAGTTCTATAAGCTTTAATTGTATTTTATAATAACGGTATTATCACCTTAATGTATCACTTATATATCTGTATATTATAATATAATAATAAGAACCCAAGTGCAAGGCTAAGCACTAGCTGCTAATCTGAGTAAAAATGATAAATATTGTGCGATATGTGCAATTGATATAACTGAAATATTAATATCAATATCCAGGAAATAAAGTTAAATTAATCATGTTTAAGTTTGCTATCTGGTGAAAAAATATTATAAGAGAAAGAAAAATAATGATTATAGTTTTAAGAATCAATGAGTAGATATTACAAGGTCAATAACCACAATGTATAACTAAGAAAATCATCATATGAGTAGCATTGAACCTAGATTACAAAATTTAAGGAACAATGTAAAGAATAAAAAAATAATATAAAAGCTAAAAAAAAGTCTTAATTTAATTAAATAAATCTTATTTTTTATGGCCCTGAATTTAAAAAATATCGCATATAGTATGGTAGTATAGAACTATTAGTTAATTATACATTTGTGGAGATGTATTTAAAGACACTTTCTCTTTGTTATTGTATTTTTTTATTTTACTTGCCAACGTCCATTGGATTTGATAAAAAAAGTGCAATAAAATATATATTAAACATAATTGTATTCAAACTGTAAAATGTATTCAGTCATTTATAATTGCTCAATTAATTGTCTTATTAAAATTAATAATTTAATGCATACAATGTAATGAAATGGTCAAATAAAGACTTTGATGAATAAAACCCTAGTTTAAGCATTTTATTTTTAAGTAAGCCATGTACTTAAAAATCACATTATACACTATGTTGATTAATTTTCATACCAAACATGGGACATAGGCTTTATAGTATATTTAAATCTAGTTGGCTAATAAACAAATTAACGTTAAAAAGGGTGTATTGTGAACATACATATATTAAACTATAAATTATAGTTAAAACTATGTGTAAATAATTTATTTATCTAAAAATTGTGAATTGGTAATGACTTAAGATCTAGCGCACACTATACTGTAAACAGAGTTTTATTTAACTTTTATTGCACTTAACTAAATTAAATTCTGCATGAGGGTGATTTTCACCAAATTATTATCTAAAAGTTCAATTGTGTCTACAGAATATAAGCACAGCTTAAACAAATATATTTTTTTAATGAAGCATGTAAATTAGAAATGATTTTTTAATACAAACAGATTCACTCTACAACTATTTAAAGTAAAAAATATATACCTATAATTTACATAATACATCATGAGATACATTATATGTACATTTAAATAAAATGCATTTTATACATATAGACTGTCTTATATAATAATTTGTCTTAGATAGGAGGCAAGCTAAAATATGTCTGAAAATATAATCCTTTTTTTATGGGTTATCTACATTACTTTCATTAATAAATTTGACCTTATTCTTTTGTCGGAGAACATTTTTTATACATAACATATTATTTAAATAAAAATTCCTAGAAATTCAGATAATACAAATAATAAGAGTTAATTTTCAAAGGAATTAACAAAACTCCAAACATTTTAAAATATAAAATGTTTCTTCAATTATTATAATATTATCAAATATTTTTGTTTGAAAAAACTGTTAAACCAATTAAACACAATAACTTAATTCATAAAAATCAAAAATGTCTATATTTTGCACCATAATTTAAAGTATAAATGGAAAACATTGAATAAAAATTAATGTCATACAAATTTATTTTAACAGACAATTTGATCAAAATTATTTACTAGATAATGATTTGCAAAATTAAAATTAAAATTAATGAATTATACATATAATGTATTATATTATTAGGGAATTTAAAATTTAAAAAGTACTATACACTGATTTATAATTTTAATTTAATGATTTGTAGAATAAGTTGCTGAATGCACATTTAACAAAATATGAATCTATGGTTAATATACATTAAAATAATTTAGTATAATATAATATACCTATCAACTATTAATTTTTTTCATTAAAAGTATTTTATTAGCTTATATTATTTCCTTGTAAATAGATTTAATATGATTGTAAAAAATATATGTCTACACTTTCATTTATTTATCTATTTTAATGTGTTTTTCCTTTATCATTTACGTCTGTAACAAAAATTAAAAAATTTTAGTTGGGAAATTAATTAAAAATCCTGATCATTTTGTATTAACATAATACTTAGTTAATCCAAACAGAATTAATTCTTTATTTAGGAAAAAATTAAAATAGCCTTCCATTGATCAAATATATAGTTTAAAATCATACATTTTTAGGTAGATTTCAACTTTATCATAGTTAATAGTTATTGATACAATTCACTCTTATAAATTTATAACTAAGAATATCCAAAAATATGCAAAATCATTAAATAAACATTATAAATAACTATTATTACATTATTTTAAATATGTAAAATTTAAAATATAAAAAAAAAATGTATTCTATGGTTTTTTTACAGTAATACAATTTACAACCCGTACAATTCATTGTTATAACTTCATATAAACTTAATAATATGATTCATGTGTAACTGTTGAAGCAGCATTAATATTTTTTTTATTTATTATCTAGTCTAGTATTTTTATGAAAACTTGACAAAAAATTATAGTTATATTAAGCTTTGAATAAATAACTATTATAATACATTTTAAATCTTACCGGGTAGACTCTTGTAATAATAAATGCGGTGGTACCCAAAATTTGACTCTTAGTGCAAAGCGATATGGATGAACTCCAGCCACTTGATGCTCTATTAAATTTCTTAGATTTAACCATACATCTTGCCCTTTGACAGTTTTATATTGTAATCCAAAGTAATCACATTCCTTGTTGATACCCAAACATTCACAAACCTATTAAACATAAACATTTTTATAATTAATTTCAGTTTGAGTTATTATTTCAGATCCATTGAAGTTAGTTAATTAGTGAAATTAACTAAAAATGTTTAAAAACAAGCAAATAATAATACAACAGTGCTAATACAAGAACAAATATAGTTATTGATGATAAAAAACACACACACACACACACACACACACACACACATACACACATATATATATATATATATGCAAGCAATAAATAAATTAAACTAAATATGAGAAATATCGATTCTATGAGATTACATTTTGTTTTAAATAAATGTCTGTTTAAGATAAATTATTTTAATTATTATAATAGATTAAATTATGACTTAAGAATATAAGTCCACAATGAAGTTAAATGTTTAAAATATGACAATAGGAAAGGAATAGGAAATTAATAAATTACTATTTAGGCTGAAAAATTAAAATCCATGTAGATTACCTACTCATTTTTTTTAATTACAAATAAAAATACAGTTATGTTACTCAGCTTTAATTAAATTTAATCCATAAAATATATTAAGTATTAATTATTTAGAATCTGATAAGCTCATACAAACTTATTAAATGCTGTTTAGTTTTTTTAATAAAAATGAATTCACAAATACTTCCTTATTAATTTTATATAATTTTTTTTTTAGGCTTATTAGTAAGTAATATTAGAAGTGACAGTTTGAATCCTTGGTTAAAACTATAGGTAAATTAAAAAAAAGAACTAGTAAGATATTGATAAGGAACCTAATTGTCTTTTCTAAGTTAATTTTAGATATTAAAATGACTGATGCAGGTATATCTTATCTTATAGAAATAGACACAATAGGTATACCTTATAGAAAAATAAAAAAAACATAGTTGGTAAATCAATTTATATTTTGCTTCACTCAGAATTTTTAAAAAGATATAAAAAATGTTGAGACATAGTCACATATAATCAACTGCTAAATATATATATATATATATCAAGGTACCTATTATACTGAGGTTGATAAATAATAACAAGACAAGTCAGTTTGCTCCTGATGTTACCTGTAATGTTAACCTATCTAGGTAAGTACTTACCTAAATACTTGATTTAATAAAAATTAATAATATTAATAATATTATAACTTATACTTAAGTTTGCCTTAAAATATTAAAAATTAATTATATAAAAACATTAAAAATTATATTCAATACAAATAAAAATACATCAAAAAAGGTACTTCATTTGATTGAATACTGTCAAGTTTAAGGGTACTATGGATACCAAGAAGATATAGAAATTAGAACTCACCAATAGATATAAAATATTATACTTAATTTTATTAACATATATTTGTTTTAAATTAAATTATTTGTGGTGCACCTAAATATTGAATAATATTTAATTAAATAAAATTTAAGTAAGGTTGTTATATTTTTTTAAAAAACATATTTACATAGTTAAAGGTTCTAGAAAAACAAAATAAATAATTCTAATTATTAAAGTAACTAAATTTGGACATAATATAAAAGTAAATACTTGAAATTTGATATTATGCATCATGGAAATAATGAAACTAATGAGATTCTTTATATTAAAAAGTTCTCCGACAAGTTAGTACAAAAAACAATTTCAAAAGCTGCCATCAACAACCAGAGTCAATGGATTGAGTGTCTGGTAATAACTATAACGATGAAAGCACATTATGTATACGGGCATCGTCAGAGTGAGAAAATTGGTTAAACAAAAAGTAAACTGTCGTATTGTTTACCTTTTCTAGGCATTCTAAACCCTTTGCCTTATGGTCCAGTCTGACTTCTATGACGACGGCGTTCGGTTGGCTCACTAAGCACCACATTTTCACTGTTCATATTTCACTTGGTAACGCGCGCGAATGCACTGCCGTTGCGCACGTCGATCGGCTTAGGGTATATCGACACGACTCGGAGAGAGAGAGAGAGAGTGAGAGAGAGAGATAGTGCGAGAGGGGAGTGGAAGATACGAACTGGGTACGATTGGATTGGTAAAAAATAAAAATTAAAACAACATCAAAAGAGCTATTATAGATATGAACGGTCGGCGGCGTCGGCACGCGGTACAAAATCGGCTGAACAATAATTACCATACAGACGAATGGTCACTCACTGACCACTGCGCGGGCACGTACGAGACGTCGTCTTGTTACATGATGGCACATGTGTTGCGAGATAACGCGAAAGTACGGACGGCAGGGACAATGGAGCGGTCGCGGAAGCGGGCATAGAGGAGCAAAAAAACGTGCGAATGATCTTGGGGACGAGCTGACGAGTAAAACAAAAAAACTATATAAAAAAAAAAAAAAAACAAAAAGGCGATTAAAAATTCAATAATAATAATAATAATAATAGTAATAGTGAAAAAGTAAATAAATAAGAATTGTTCAACACGCGCGCGGTGTCGATCAGCTGTTACTGGTCGACGATAGGAGGGGTTCTCGTGTTCGACGGTCGGGTTACGTTCGGTAACGGTCGTGTCGCACGCGTTTCGTCGGCGGCGATGCGCGCGGAACGAGTTTGTCGTGTTTGCGCGGCTGACCGTCCGAAAAAAACAGCGTTCCCCTCCCCACCCCTCCTATTGCCGACCGAATACGATCGGCCGACAAAACGTTATCGCGGCTATTTCTTTGTGCGCGGGGGGCTGCGTTGCCGCTGTATATCACTTCCCACGTTGTCGCGCGTGTTTCTCTCCACCGGCCGCCGCCGCTCGCAACACTCGATGTTTCGCGGATTTTTTTCGCCTGCAAAACTGTTGACACATTTCTTTTCAGGCACTATCGGCGTGTGAAGAACACGCACTCGGTGTCCTCGTGGCTGTGGCTAACTTCGCACCCGAGAGCCGGTTTTTCTCCGGCAGTAAATGTGCCGAATTTCTTTGTAAAATACTGCGCTATCCGGTTGAAGAACAACCCGCTGTTAGGAGTCGGTTGAGACGTTGGTTTGCAATTCACAATTCCTATAGGTACTTATGAAGACTCGCATATTCCGTTCGAGTTCTCAAACCCGTGCCACGACCATCCAAAGAGTACATAACTTATTATTAGACGTTGCAAAAAATGCGTACGATATGTATACCATTTAAAGCATAGTATTCTTTAATTTTAATTTCCTCTCCTCAAGATGGTTTCGTTGTTAGTTTTTATCATACATAATTACGCGTGCCGACCAAACGTGTCAACAAAAACAACCGGACATCCTGATACATATTATCACCAATAACTCTTAACGACGATATCGGTTTTCAAGTATCAGTTATCCTAGTAGGATGTTTGAAAATTGTATACGTCGCCCGCGTACTGTTTCATACACCGTCAACGGTCTTGATACGTTTTAGTGGTCGGTCCGTAGTCGTTGTCACGCACGCGCTTTCCGTTGACACTTGTTGGTATACCATACTACCATAATTGCGCATTTGTGACACTCAAACACAGGCACGCACGTGATTCCCGTTGACCCATGCATAAGATTGCCAATTAATGAATAATTTAATGACTTAAAATAGTTTTTTAATTTAGGTACAATCAAATTATATTAGCTGAATAACCTGGCTTTTTATCGATTTCAGAGATTTAATTTTAACACAATGTACATGTTTGTGAATACGTGGAGCCGATCGGGGTAGTGTTTGGAACGACTATTGAAAAAAAAATTCAAGAACATTCCTCGCGGTGTTATCAGAAAATAAGAACAAGAAAAAAAAAAACTTCTCCATACATTGTAAGGATTTGATAAATTCACGAAAATTATGCCAAAATTAAAAATGTTTTTCATTTAAGTATTATGTAAGATTCAGAAGAAGACTAAGATTGTGAATTACTTATTGATTATATTCAAAGAATAATGATGTTTTTTTTTTTTTAATTACTTAACTTAAGGCAGTAAATCAGCAAAAAAGTTTTAAAATCACGTTTTTATTAAATTAATAATTAAACATAAAAGGTGCTTCATATAACCGTCATTTTTTGATCTGCTCAATAATTTACTGAGCAGTTGAAAAAAATTTTTGAAACAATGTTAATTGCCATAGAAGAAATTATACACAACCATTTCATTACTGAATGTACTAACCTTAAGAAATGTTACCTAGTGTTTTGAGACGTTTAAAAGTCTAACATAAAAATGTATTAAGCTAATACTACCGTTAATAAAAATAAATCGCTAAATTTATGAATGCAATAGACATACCATTTCATTATTTAAATGAATTATAGATTTAACAAACTAAATTAAAATTGTGTCTTGAGATCCAGTGGCGCCGAAGTGTTTAAAAAATACTATGACATCGTACATTCAAGGGCCCCTCTGGAGTTTGGGCCCCCATTTTTTTTTTATTGTAACAATTAAATGCGAAACAAACTACTCACATAGTTAGGTACATAATTAGTGTAAACCTATTTTTTACCCCCTTGGTGGACCCCCAGCTATAAAATCTACTATGACATATGTCATAGATAAATTAGGTGATCGGCGCCACTGTTGAGGTACATGTAGTAAGGGATATTTATAATATTTTGTGTCCTCAAAGAGCCTCGTTCTGCATGAACAAATAAAAATAAAAAATAATAGGTAAAAAATGAGTGATTAAGTTATTATAATTCAAAAATTAAACTTTACGATAATATCGTATTTATATTATAATTAAATACTAACCTAATATTTATTCAATACAATTTTTTTATTTCTAATTAAATTTTATTTAAATTTATTTATTTTAAATTAATACATTTCATCCTAAATATCATATAAATATACTTATACATATTTTAACCATGGTCAGGATGGTTTTGAAAACAAACACAGTTTGAATAATACATTTACAAAACATATCAAGTTGTATTATGTATTTGTTTATTATAGAGATGTCTCAACATGTTACCGTTCTGCGAGCTAGAAACTCAATAATTTGTTTTTATTTTAGGTAAATATAATTTATTCAATTAATTTTTATCATATTAGATTATATTGATTAATTAAAAAAAAAATGCATACCTATACATATTGCCTATTATGCTAAATACGTTCCGAATCGTTATATTATTTTAACTTTCTGATTTTATGGGTCACATAGAGTGGGCGTAAGCTTAGGTGCACTGCCATTGGTATAATATACCAATATATAATAATTATAATAGATACAATATATGTTTATTTGTTCAATATTCCTATTCAACTTTAATCTAAAAGAGATCTTTCTTTCGTTATATTATATTTAAGGTTTTAAGGGTCATAGAGTAGATAAAAATCTTGTTGGTATATACTCCAATGGCGTGCAAATGGAGATGAAGTTCAATTAGATTTCTCCAAGGACCAAAAAAAGAAGTTTTCAAATAATTAAGATCAATTTCCACTGGTCCGGACCGGGTCTGGGCCATGGAAAAAGTATATCTTATTTGTCCAGTTTTTAGAAAAAATAATATCTTATTGATTTTGTATCTGACACTTTGAACTTGTCTGGACCGGTTTTCCATACCAGATCCTGGTCGAAAAAATATTGTTAAAAGCAATTCGCTCTACGGGGTTTCATACACGTCGCGACGCGTAAATGTTGTAACGTTGACGTGTAAACGATTGAATTGTAAATTGAAAATTAAATATTAAAAACTGTAAACTCGAATATGGTCTGGACAAGTGTGAATGGTTGATTCTGGTCAACACGGATGTGCCGTTTCGTGTTATATACAGTATCGGGTTAACGAACATGCCACTTGGGGGCAGATTTTAAAATTTCGCCCTTTACAAACCTATTTTACCATTGTACACATAATAAAGCAATTATATAAATAAAAAAAAACTTTAAATTGGTTAATTGATCAATATTTACTAACTTATTAACATCAAAATAATAAACCGTAACATCGGCAGTTTTCATTTAATAGAACTGTTGGTATTTAGTATAAACTATCAATACTACTTAACTTTATGCACTTTTCAATCATATTAGTTAAAGAAAAATCGTTAATAAGAAATATTAAGTGCGTTTATTTTTCAGTTAATATGACTTGACGGTACAATAACGATACTATGATTATGGTATACTCGAAGAGAACTCGGAGAATTGAAAAACGAATAGACTAAAGAATCATAAAAAAATGACTTGGTAGTAAAGGTACAGATAAATAATTTAAAATATCTTCTTCTCATTCGTCTGAGAATTATTTGAGGTCGGTCACCTTTGTCCTAAACCTCCACTCGCCCCGATTTTTTACATTCCCTATACACACTACAACAGCTCTCATATTATTCACAACCGTATCCAACTATCTATTTTTTGGTATTCCTCTTTTCCCTTCAACATTAATTTTCATAAATACTCTTATTGCTTTTGATTCCTCACGCCTCATCACATTTTCAAACAATTTCAGTCTATTTTTTTTCATCTTGTCTACTATCGACACTATACTTCTCACATATTCGTTCCTTGTTCTATATTATCTTATCATTCCACTCATCCATCTAAGTATTTTCATTTCCGCAACACTCATATTATATTTTATTCTCCTGTCAACATCCAACATTCCGAACCTTATAGCATAGTTGGTCTTACTACACTCTTGAAAAATTTATCTTTCAGCTTCATTAAAATTCTCTTATCACATTAAACGCCTAACGTTTCTCTCCATTTCATATATCTACAACATCACCGCTTATTGTCATTGGTCTCCTCAACCTCTAAACTTCTTGGTATCTTTCTCCAAAATCATTCTCAATATACTCCAGGAGTGGCTCTAGTTATTTGCCTGGGAGGATTGCAATATTTTTTGTTAAGTAAATATTTAAACTATGGTAAAATTAGTCAGAAAGTATATAATATAACACAAATTAGTGTATTAAATGTAGGTATTGATTTATTATTTAGGTAGTGTGAAGTAGGTAGAACTATGATTCTGACTACACTTATCAGACATGTTATCAATTTTTATAATTTCGTTATCAGATAATAATTAATTTGGATCAAAATATTACCATGGAAATACGTAATAATATTATACATTTGTACAATTTATACATATGCATAATTACATCAATAAAAATATTTGACGAAATAAAGAGTAAGATATCTCGCCTTGAGGGGGGGGGGGGTATGGTCCCTATGCCCCCCTAAAAGCTGTCCCTGATATACTCTGTTTTATTTTTACTAAATGGAATAAATTAACTATTAATATTAAATTTAATAATCTGATGTTATAAATGATAAAGCAGCCAACGGTTATATAACAAAACACTATTTTGTGTCAGTGTCTCTACTGCCGTAAACATAATGGATATAATTTATATTCGAAAAAAATTTAATAATACGAACGAAAATAGAAAAGTACTCTAATAATTACATAGTCATACTTAGAGATGTGGGTTTGTATTATACAGTGGTATAAAACTGTATTATACACATGGTATAAAATTATTTTATACAGACGGTATAAAAAAAATAACGGTTAGTGGCATTCGGGGACTGCTGCGATTAAGCTATTGCATATTAAATAAATAAGAAGTTGATATAATTTTAAATTTTTTTATTATTCTAGGTATTCAGGAAATTGTATCATAGCAACTACGATATTCCATTAATTACGGGATTCCACAGGTAGTGGTCACGCTTTTTCGTTACGAAAAATGTTTTTTCAGTCACTACACCAGGCCTGCGATAAAAGCTATGCAATAGCTTAAAAAGAATTAAGGCGTTATTTTTAGTTATTACCACGATTAAAAATTTTTAGATATAAAATTATTATTTATTAATTATTATCATATCATGTGTTCCCAATGAGTAGAGAAAGTAATCATTCTAAAAATATCCATTAAAATTATTAAATTAAATCTTGTATTATATGTTTTCTGACCTTCTTGTAATTTTTAAATGATTCGTATTTCATGATTAATAATAAGTTTATAACTTCTGTTAAATTTCCAATAATTTGAGGTACTGGAAGGTTCTATACGGTATAATACAGGTATAATACCGGTATTATACGGTATTATACAACAACAAAATAAAATACGGTATTTTAACATCTCTAGTCATACTAATATATGCTGATCGCTCACTCGCATCATAATTCTGCGGTAGGCGATATTAAAATATAATAATTATTGTATCACGGACGATATAATAATATTTTACTTTTATTATTTGTTATATACATTTTTCAATAATTATTAACTCTTCCTATAAACTATAATAAATTAAAAAACTTAAAAATTTTCGTTTTCGTCATTAAAAATTGTTCACCCTTAAAAAATGTTCGCCGAAGACAACTACTTCCTTTCCCCAAGCTTCTTTTCCTTAACCTGTCACTGATCACGGACCCAGCCCGGACTAATTGGGATTCACACTTTAGAATGAAATATATGCACATCATGAATATTTTAACTTTTGGATAGGATGTAGTATTTGTCAATTATGATTGAATCACAAAAACATTAATTTTTAAATATATAAATAAATAAACAAATCGTTTATATATAGAAATAAATTAACAAATAAATAAATGCTTAGCCTGGGGTATTATTATATTTGTGAAGTATGACCTGTTCCTAATTAAAAACTCTTCTCAGGTATATACAAATTCAATAAAATGGTGACTGAGTATTTTATTTTTTAATATTTTATTATTATTTTTTCGTTGGAGCAAGTATAAAAATAAACGTTCAATACTGACATAAAAACTAGGTTTATAATTGCAAGCTCCCCCTCCCTCCTAAGAAAATTGAATGTATGCCACTGAATACTTTAGTACGTATATTATTGTTAACAATGTTAACTTATAAGTTTATAGTATCGAAAACAAAAACTTTTCACCTAGACGTAATTCAAACATTTACTATAAACTATATTAGCAAAACGATCAATATTAAGATTAAGATAAATATTATTGTTAGATTACATTAATATTATGATTAATAATATTAAGACATAATAAAATTAAGACTTGGTATTGGGAACACGTTTAGCTCTCATCTCTTTTGATGATAAATGTTGTACACATAAATAATTAAAAATTATTTTAATACATTTAAGAGTACTTAAACACATTTGTAAGATGATCTCGAACTGAGCTCATTTTATCGTGTGTAATATTAAAAACTTTAAAAAGGTTATAGAACGCTTTTAAAGTATAATTAATAAGTGCTAAGAAAAATAATTTATAGGTATTGTTTAAATATTGTATAATAAATAAGATAATCATGTGATTTCTATAACATTTCTTAATATTTAATACTAAAATTTGATAACTTTCGATTTGAAGCAAATAGTCAAGTGATACGTATTATACATATAATAGGTAAATAACGTATATTATATACTATTAGTTTTTAATAGGATGTTAAATAAATTTAATAATTTTATGAAATGTTATCAAAATAATTATAAATGAATTAACTATAAGTAGTAATAATATATATATATATTAAATGGTAAATAATAGAAACATCTAAAAATATACGAGTTTAACCTATTATAAGTTTAATTCGGTTTTGAAAACAATTTTACTAAATATATTTTAGTAATTATTTACTATTATACATCTAATGTAATTGCATGCATTTGAAAACAGATATATGAACATAAATACTTCCATTTATAAAATGAAATTCGCTTAAGTGTATAAATGTATGCATGGTCAGTTGGAATGAATGTATTTTTGTTTCTTAAGTATTTATGTAGTACCTATAATAATTATTAATGTAACTTTTAAATAAAATATTATTAAAAATGCATTTGCTCAAGTATTGGTATATTTTAGTATATAAAACATTAGTGAGCTTACAATTGTATGACATTTTGCCAATTTACTAGTGAAAATTTTTAGTTTTTAAAAATGTGTACTATAATTATAGAAACAAAAAGACATATTATGGTATAATTTTTTTTTCATTTGTAATGACGCCAAAAATTATTAAAGTAATACACATAAAACCTCACACATTTATCTATGTTTATAAATAAATATAACGTCAATCATTCTAAATTGTTACAAGATAATATATTAATAAGTAAAATGGACGGTTAATTTCAGATAGTTATTTGTAAAATTGTCATTTTTAATTAATAATTAAAAATAATTTTAATTTTAACATCAACGGATCTCATGTTTTTTTGTCTATGACACGTGACATTAGTTTGATTTCTATTATTAGTTACTACATTTATAAATTTACAATATAAAAATATGATATAATACTTAATATTTGATTAATAGTAGGTTTATAGTACTATATATGTTTCAATTTAATATGAATGTAATAATATGTATATACAATATTTTATAAGTATTTAATACTTTAAATAATTATTAATAAAGTCAACACATATTGTATCCATTAAGCTATTCTATTCTATCCGTAGTATACTAGGTGTCTAGGGGATGGACTAAAGTGAAGAGACTTGTATTAATATAAAGCAATAGTTTTAAGTTAAAATAAATGTAGCATAATTTAATAAATGTTATATTATTCAATCAATACACATGTGGTAAATACTTTTAATTTATTTTACAATTTAAGATGTAAGCAAACTTAAGTTTATATGTGTACTAGTTGTTTTGTTTCGTAAATATTTGTGTAACATATTTGATTTTTTTAATGTAACAAAACTCCATAAGCAAAAATTCGCTTTTAAAATAGAATATAAGTAGGTGTATAAAATATATTAATTAATATACTAATATACTATCATTTTTAATCAAATGACTAGAATATTGAAATTGAAATTTTTATGCAAATGTGCGTATTTCAATATAATTAATTTTTACTTAATTTATAACACTCAATATTAGTTATTAACTATGTCGTTTACCTAAAGATAAAATTATTTACCTACACCTTAACGCCTAACACCTATATTTCAATATTCTTAGAGTGCATACATTTATTTTATAAATAGGTACAGATATACATATAAAAAAAAATATAGAATAAATATTGAACATAAATATTAGGACAGAATAATCATTTTTTTGAATAATAAAAATAAAAATAAATTCAGTAAAAAAATTTTAGTATCGACAACCAATAGTTTGACTGCTAACTACAGGTAGTAAATAAATATTCGAAATATTCCAACTGCTTCACGGTCTTCTAATGAACTAATTGACTCTTAGTTGCTCATCATTAACTCGATCCAGTGGCGCCGAACTTTTTTTACCACTGAGAACTCTACTTATAGGTGCCTACCCACTCATTAAAAAGTCATAATTAAACATCAAGTGTTGTATACCTGTGATCTACGAGTATTTAATATATATTAATTAGATAATATTATAGATTATTTTATCATACAATAATAACATTATTATACCTAGCACTCATAAAATCACCTATCCCACCTAAAAAAGTACTTATTGGAGTATTTACCCCACTTTCGATACGTATTCGACGTCATTGACTCGATCCTTCTATCAACTTCAACATCGTGGTTCATATTATTACATCAAATGTTTTACCAATATTTTGTGGGAGCTCTTAGCCCTCGTATTGACATTAACGGATATTATTTTATTGTTTTTATCGAACAAACCAGTTTAGTGTAAGCGTGCTATTTTTCTAAGTACCTTAGATACTATAATTTTGAATGTGGTCCATTACAGTTGAAATCTACTTGAGTACACAGTATCAAATCAAACATTTCGAGGATTACTCGTGGTATTCACAATGGACTATTTCAAACGCTGTCACTCGTAACACTGAATTCATATTAAATCGGTAAGTATAAGTGTAGTTGGGCTTCACATTCGATTAGTTTAACGAAGCTAGCGAATTTGTGAACTATTAAAATATGACGGCGGTGAATAAATAGTCCCGGTGTCGTTGCCGAATATTCTCCGGGTGGTGAGAAAATGCAGATTACTTCTTTTTGATATCAACTGCTAATGATCCGTCTGATTTCCATTGCGGTCATTGCACAGCTAAATCATACTATCATTAATGAAAATATATTTAATAATTAATTCGATGAATTATATATTTTCAATGTACCTTATTCGACTGTTCACCTTTATTCATCCGGTGATTCTATTGTTCTACTAACTGTGAAATCGCGTATGTTTTTATTAGAATCGCAAAATTATTGGGTCACTTTTTTTTGTAACGGGCATGTTTGAATTGATGTTGCGTAGCGAAGCACGGATACAAGGGGGGTACATGGGATCAATGACCCCTCCTCAAATCAATAAAAAATTATATATTAATGGTAATACGTGAGTTAAAAGAGCTCCGACTAAATGCAAATAATACTTTTGACGTTATGACATGAACCACGACGTTGGAGTTATTGGTGGGATCGAGTTGAATGTTGTGAAATCAATTAGACCATTAGGTGACGGTGGTGCAGGTCTGAAATACTTGATCTGCTTGTACTTCGTTACCAGACGTAGTGTTGTCGATGATTGAATCGACCATTTTAATGACAACTACACTTGATAAAATAAATCACTTATTCTAACAGATCAAAATATAATAAAAATAAACAAATATAATAGAAAAATAAAAAATAAATAGAGTAAAATATTGTAATATTAAAATATTTAAACTGCATTTCAGCTTGTTATACACAAAATATACGCAATGTATCGCTACTCATATAACACGAGTACTATAATTGTTAATTACAAAGTGATTATAAGTTAAATACTTTTAAAAATAATATTATAATTTATAAAATCATATCAATAAATACAAAAATGAATCCCTATTTCCCTTAGTCACGCCATAACTTGAGAACGCTTTTACCGATGTCATTGATTTTTTTTTTGTTTTCGTATTATTTGTGCAAAGTTTGTACCAAAGAACATTTTTAGAAAGTCTACCAAATACTTCGAACATTTCTTACAGTAAGTATCATATATGACGTGTTCAACGGTTTGTGTCCGATGAATTCCAAAACTACTATTCGACCTTGAAGAAGGACATAGGTTACATTTTTTCGCAAAAAAAGAAAAGAAAGGAACAGTAAACCTGAGAAGGCCCGAACGGGTTGTTGTTGTTTTGTTGTTGCTATAACAACCGAAAAAACGGAAAGGAAACTCACCGTCATACACCTCAGTGTACACATAGAAAATGGTAAATGTGTAAATTTTACTAAAAATATTTTTTCCCCTCTAAAAATAACAATCACCACTTTTTTTGATCACTGCTAAAGAAATTAATTTGCAAGAACTTTTCCGTATATTGAGATTATCGATGTATTACTTCACGAAATCCTTCATTTTTTTGAAAATGCTGGTGTATTTAAACTTAAATAATTATAATACATTTTAAATGAGTAAGACATATAGAAACTATAGAATAAGTTTCTGAAATAAAATTAAAAAAGACTGCTCTTTGATCAAGTTTGGCTAATCATGTTTTAGAAAATAATCATAATATACATTTTGATATCAATACAGATATAGAAATATTAAATATCCAAAACAACATTTACATTAATTCAGTTCAAAAGAGTTATCTATACACAATTTTAAATTTACAAGCTGATTTAAAAACAATATTTTATTTGATAATAGATAAAAATTAAAAAAATGTATACTTTTTAAGAAAATTATTTTTCATAATAACTCATTTTAGGTAACCATTTTATTTTATGTTAAACAACCAATTTTTCTCAATGAATTCTTTCCTTTATTTTTTTATATTCAATCGAGATTTAATGACGTTGTGATTCGCCTGATGATACATTTTTAATATACAATGAATCTTTATAATAAAATAAAAACTAATAATTTCCCTGAATTGCCCATGCAGCGTGCCATCTATAACCGTTAAAAGCGTGTAATATTTCAATTATTTAATAAAATGTGTACAATGAAATTATAAAACATTTTACTCTCGTTCAATATTTTTCGAATACGAGTAAATAACCGAGGGACATTTTAAAAAAAAATAACAATATCTTTTACTAAAACTATTATTATTATTAATATTCATATATATTGTTCAATAATTTTAACTAAATTTTCTCTATGTTAAAATATAAACGATTATCGATTGTAATTTTTATTTACATTTAACATGTTAAACGTTACTTAGTTTTGCTATCTTAATTAAAGAAAATAATAAACCGCGTTTCTTATACGTGATTCGTGTCCGCGGTTACGGTCTCGTATACGTATTTTATCAAAAACGGATCGGACGTTTTAGAAAATTTGACGATAGAGTGAATAATGCTGTTGATGATTGTAAAAGACCGACGGACGATATGATTAAAAAGTAAAGGGTTAGATTCATAACTTTGCAATGTTCCTATAGAGTAAATTAAAAGCTTTTATTAGTAGTTAGTAAATTATTAGT
The DNA here is from genome assembly GCA_034509805.1 of Sipha maydis. Lineage (NCBI taxonomy): Eukaryota > Metazoa > Arthropoda > Insecta > Hemiptera > Aphididae > Sipha > Sipha maydis. The sequence goes on from JASXSY010002642.1 coordinate 20,423, forward strand.
AAATCGAGAAAAACGAGACGGCAACGGATTGTTCTGCACACATCAACGGACTGGGAATCAGGTTGCCTCCAACGTATGTCAATACCATGAAGTCATTTGAGACGTATTCTAGCAATTCTTATTTTCGTAAGCAGCGCGTATAGTATAGAGTCATAATATGGTCTCCGCGGGTTAGCATCAGATAATAATTATCGAAAACTCTTCGTCCGGAGAGTACACTTTTCCTGTATAGAACCGAAATATTAAATCCTGGTTCAATGGTTTACTATAGTATATGTATATATTTATTTATGGTATAGTCACGGTTTTTTTTAGGTTAATATAAACATATAAAATATTAAGTATATATCAAGTATGGGTATAGGTTATTAATTAATGGAAATTAGCATTTAAACGACGTATTTATGTATAAAAATGTAGTAGTAAACCGTTTTTGAGCATGAAATACTAAATTGGTGTATAATAATTTAACAACAGTATCGTAGGGCTAGTTAGAAAGAAAAAAAAAACAATATGGAACAAACATAGCAACGGACTTTTTTTTATTATAAAACATCACAACAATAAAAATATTACTTGAGAACAGGTTTACCGAAAGGTACGTAAAAAAACGGTTATAGAACAATATTGTTGTTCATAAACAAAAATATAATAAAACGAAACCATTTATTTCATTAGTTTTATAGGTCCTTCATATGAAATAAAATTATAATTATTAAATTTTCAGTAAGTTTTCATGAAAAACGTTATAATATCTTAAAATAATTGACATGAAGAACATTATAACGGATTAAGTACTTTAAACAATTATACAAGAACATTATAAGCTAATACGTTCTTCGAATTTTTAACACAGTGAACATCACGAACTAAACGGTTCTTCGAACATTAAAATTATCTTTTGATCATTTTGGGTTTGAAATTATTTAAAATAATAAATACTTTAATATCAAAAAACTAAAATTTAAATGGCATATAATAATTGTGCATTATAACATTATAAAATCAAATATATTATTTCTTAGATACATCGTTGAAGTTCGTAGTTCTTATATTATAAATGATTAGTAGCTTTAGCTACTTACCTGAGTAATCGGTAATGCTAATATTCATGTATAGCATATTCATACATCATTGAATATATTTTTTTTAAGTTCTATCCAAATATCAATAATGTTTTTAAATTTATCTTCTCTTGGAACTTCCATAAAGCTTATAATTTCCCATTAAATATCCAACACAACTTGCTATTGACTATTGTTGCATGCCAACAGTTCAACAATGTCAGTTGGGAAAATAATAGAAAATAGACTCAATGTTTAAGTTAACACTCTTTATTGAAATTATTCCAAGTCCAAAATATTAAACTAATTCATAAAACAGATTGGCGTAAAGGTACTTGCTATTACTAGACAAAACACATCTGCTGGTGGGTCTGTTAGGAACTCCTTTATATACCTAGATATCGTGTGATTCACTTGACTCGAATATTGTTTTATTATATTAGAGTTTTAATAACCAAATTCATATACATTTCTTATCCTATAATTTAATGCTTTTGCAATATTACCATTTTTATTAGACGAATACTTTATGTTGCCCTTGTAATAAAGTTGTAATAAAATGTACTTAAATATTTAGTGTCAGATGGGTTTATGGAATTAAACTTAATCTTTTATAAATAAATTATGAAACTAAGTCCAACCTCCGTTGCTTGCTTATATTTGATAAATACCCTAATACTGATATACATCTATAAGATTAGTTTTAGATTCTGAACGGAGTGATGGAATCTATTGGTTTTACAATGATGTGTGTTTTTTTTTTATTTTTTTTTGCGTCTAGCGACACCTTCTTTGGCAATATAATGTAAAATAAAATATAATGTATAATATTCTAGACTGACAAACTATGTTGCTGTATGCAACTGCCAACCCATCCTTAATGAAAAATATATTTATCGTTTCAAAATAAAATATACTTTATACAATATTCATAAATAACAATGTATTATATCCTAGAGTCTAGGACCTAGACAAACATATTAACTCCGTTCAGAATCGTTATTCGTATACTATGATATCTATCATTGCATTCAAATTTAACAAATCCATTGTAATAATGACCTATCCTATAAACGAGGTGCACTCCACCCCCAACTGTACAGCAGAGCGAGGCCCATCCGGTTCTTTTTAAACATTATTCGTCTAGTTTGTAATCCCAATCGTAACTTATGTGTGTCTGTAACACTTGTATTTTATAAACCGTCATGCGAATGTATTCGTATATGATAGTTGTTTTATTACTTTATGTGAACCCCTTGTTTATATTAATCTTGGGAACTTATGTTTATGAATTTCCGCAACAATACTGATTAAATCACTACTCCGAATAGCTACAGTCGTACGAAGCTTAAGATCTAAGCCATCTACTTCATTGTCTTCAATATAATTATTCAAAATAAATAGCTCTGCCATAATAACAGGATAGATTTAATTTAATGTTGAAACCTAGAGTATCAAATGATTTTTGGCTTTTTTGTATTTTTGTTTAATAAAACATTTACACAATCATCCAAAATATAGCCAACTTGAAAATATCAAAGTTAAATAAAATAATTTCTTGTCGTTGCATAGCTTCAACAATACTATTTGAAATTAATGGATCTAAAAAATATAAAATACAATTAATTTATAAAATAAAAAAACAATTTTTTTTAGATTTTGCACAAACAATTGAATTAATAATGTATATATCTCTAATCACTTATTTTCCTTATACGAATAATACATTTTTTCCACTCAAGTATACAATTTCTTGGGTATAATTGCTCAGTCTGCTATACACAACTAGTTATTTTAATTGGTCCAAGAGCATTTTTTAAATCATTTATAGATGTCCAAAAATCACTGTCCACGTTTAATCTCGTATGATGTGTACCAAACATCTGACAAAAATGTTAATATGTTAATAGACTTTCTAACTTTTAGTTTGATCCCCATCGAGTTACACAGGCCTTTTCAAATTCATATTTTTTGATAATCTCAACGTGTTCATCAATCTTGTTTATAATTAATTTTACACTATCTATTTTAAATACATTTAGTATGGATAGTTTTGTAAGGTGTGAGCTGTGCATATACCTTAATACCTCCGATGTTTTGACTATTTCTCTCAAGTCGTTGATAATTGAAGACAATGTCTCTTGATTATTTTCATTTTCTATGTTTATTTACTAAATTATTATCTTTATCGGAATTTTCAGTATTATTATTACTGTTTCCTTCATTTATGTAAACTTGGCAATCTACAGAGTTGTGTGATTTTCGGAAATGTCTTCTTTATTCTCGTAGTAATCTTAATCTTTCTTCATTTCGCGAATTGATGAAATTATTTTTAACATATTTGCTTATTCGTTATAACATATCACTTATTAATAACGTTATTCGTTGTTATAGAGTACATTTTAATTTATTTAAGTTGTACACTTCAAATGTTTTCAAAAGTACACGTTTTAAGTTTATAGACGTAGTTTGGTTAAATTTGATTAACAGGTTATCCTGCTAGTCTTGTATACTTGATTATTCAAAATTAAATATATTTTAAAGAAATAGTAACTGAATGGATTTAAAAATGAATATATTTAAAAAAAATGAGAATGCTTAAATTAAACTAGAGGGGCATTTTTATGGCGTCCCCACCGTAAATCGGCTAAAACTCTGGAACGGGATTGGAACAAACGACGACATTTTCGGAACAAACAAAGAACAAACGAATGCCCCGGATCCGGTTCCAAAATTCAAAGGTGGGGATGCCTGGGAAATGCATCTGTTGATGATTACAATGTAAGCTGAGTTTAATTTATTTTAAGTACAATTAAGTAAATAATATTTTGAAAAATATAAGTTATTAAATATAAGGGTTGAATGATTGTGAAAGGGAGGGGACTCGATACACATAACTATTTCATTGGAAAATTAACTTCGTGCCGCTACTGACTTTAAGTAATGTCGAGAACAATGGTAGCGCGCGAACGGCACGTAGCCATATTTCGAAAACGAAATCAAAAGAGAATGTGTTCCAACCGCTCATTAACATGAGCATAATTTGTTCGTCTTACTTAGAACGATCTTTATTTAGGAGACAAAATCTTTTTTTTTTTAAAAAGTTCCTCCTTTAATTTTTTACATTTTAAAGTCCTAAATAGTTTTTAACGTAGTAAACATTTGTAATATATATATTAACTTTAAAAATTACGTCTGCAAAATGCACAATTTATTAGCGTGTTTGACGTAATCTTTAAAACACCAAGACAAGCATATTTTGTAGTTTTACGAATTTTTGTGTATACATTTTATTTGTTTCATTTTCTACAGTATCCAAAGGTCGAGTAGGTGTGTTTTAACTTTTATTAATTATTTTATGATTAACCGATTGGATTTTTTATTTATTTTTTAACTAGTAACTTAATTTTTCCAAAATGAAGTTGGTTGACTGTGATTTGTGGCTATCAAATATTTCGGCTCCAATACGGCTTAATATATTGTCTAGGGTGTATAACAACAAAGTTTCAATAAAAAAAATAAAATAAAAATATTGTCTAGGTAACTTTTATTAAAAACTTAATATCTAAAAAGATAAATAACAGTAGGACTCTCATATTGATTGAGATATTGAACACACAAGAAAAAAAATAGACTGGGGAAGGGCCCAATAAAAAAATACTGATTTTTTGATTATTAATAATCTTATACACCAAAAATATCTGATTGTGATTGTCACTACCAGGGCTCGGGACTTATAGCATTTGCTTATTTTTATTGTTTGACATAAAATGTGGCAGAGAATTATGGATGTGTATGCCATGTTATAACACGTTAAATTATAAAAAAGTGCTTTTTTCGACGATTTTTAAAAAATGCTTAATTCTTCCTGTTTTTCTAATTATTTTTGCTTTTTTGCATTTCCAAGTGAAATTATAAACAATGACGCAGGCTACTGAACTTCTCAAATTTTTTCAACTATTTATAAATATCTTTTGCATTTTTTTTTCACAATTCCTTGGAAAATCCATAAACAATGTTAACAAAATGTCTCGAAAGTCAAACTTTTTTTAAAATATAAAGATTTATTTTTTTTGATTTTTTAATTAAAAAATTATAATATGGACTACATTTTTTTGTTTTAATATTTTTTGTAATCATTAATTTTATATTCAACACGGTTTCAAATTATGTCAAGTACTTTCGTGTTCGTGTAAAAAGAAAATTTAGAAATTTTTGCTTATTTTTTTATATTTTAGATAATTTTTCTTTTCTGAATTAAATAGTATTGTTTAATCTTAAGTTTTTTAAATGCTTTTTTGAGTATTTATAATGATGTTTGTAAGTGTTTTATAAAGCGCTTATTTTAATGACTTTAAGTGTTATAATTCTCGAGCCCTGGTCATTATATTTAGTACTTTGTAATTACTGTAAGCTATACGATAATAATTATGTATTATATTTAACATAGCCCGTTTAAATTTATAATAAATAAAATTAAAATAAAAAAAATATCAAATTTTTTTTTACACATATAAAATCACATGTGTACGAAATATTCAAACAGTCGAGTACTTTGCCCTAAAAAATTAAACAAATCCGCAGTAAATAATATTAACTACTTATTTGGTGTTGATTGAATTATTAACTTTATTAATGGAAATTCTTCCAGTCTTTACTGACGATTAGTGTGCTAAGGAGTGTTAATATAACCCTCAACATTTATTATTTAAGTTAGTTTATTCGGTTAAGCGAATAATTATTATGTGATTAAAATTTATAATGATAATTATTATGTTTTTAATAAATTATAATGTATACAAATTTACAAAAAAATAAAAATATTTCTAAGATGTGATTATATACTATTATCTATGGGGCGGGTTTGCATTCAACTATATATTCAATATTCAAATCTTTTAGTTTACCACAATTTTGTAATGAAAGACTAAATAATCTATTTTACGTACTATAACATTAGTTTAAAACAGAATTTATCATTAAAATTAGTCTTTTTATTTAATTATGGTCTTGATTTAAATCTTTCTTACGTTAAAATATGTTCAACTTACAAAATACCACTATAGTTTTTTGATTGAAGATTTTAATAGTTCTAAAAACTTGTAGTCGCTTAATAAATAATTGTTGATTGCCAATAATATCTTTCTAAAATACTTATTCTGAGTCAAATTCAAGATTTAATTCTACATTGGTAGAATATGAAATTTTTAGTAAAGTCTAACCGCCGATTTGATACAATGATGCAGCGAAATAAATTATAGAATGAAATCAATTAATTTTGTTTAGAATTTTAAACTGAAAATATTTATTATTATATAACAATTCCATTTGCCTCATAAATTTATGTTTATTAAAATAATTAAAGATAAACTATTTTAAGTCGTAATAAAATACCAGCATTTAATATTTATATGTTATGTTCTAAATCTAAATAGAGTAGTTCAAATGTTCAATTAGGTAATAATTTTTAATGCCATTATTAAATTATAATGCTCTTCATTAAATTAATGGTTATTTTGTTGGAGTTGTCTCCTATCAATGACGTATACGCTTAATTATTACGCATTGTCTAATAACTTATAAACAAATAT
>JASXSY010002643.1:0-22844 GCA_034509805.1 Sipha maydis
TCCGGTGAAATCATGGCATATTTTTATTTGGCTTATTAAGTATAACTATTTTGATCTTTCTCACAGCCATCAGTACGTGCCAGCCTACGCCTAGCGCTTTTTTATCAAAAACTATAAAGACCGACCTAGTGAATAACTTTCAACATCTAAAATGTGTACAACGTATACAATATACATATAATAGTTTTGTATTATAATGAAAATTTTTCTCAGAACCTTAATTTCTAACCATTTTACCTTTTTATTTTCGATTCATTATACTGGCTTTGTCCGTAATGGTAAAAAACGGTGTTCGATCGAAAACAAACTACATACAATTTTATTTTAGAATTATTTTAAAGTCAATTCTTTAAAAAGTTATCAAGATAACGGTTTTTTTAATTTTTTTTTTTATTGCTTTTATTTATTTTATTTTTATACATAATAGGATAACGATTATAGTTATTTAGATACAAAGAGAAAATTAAAAAAAAAAATTAAATAACAAATAAATAACAAATTTAATGTTTAAAATACTGAAACCAGCGTTGGTGATGACATAAATTATGAGTAAGATGGTGGAGGTAGATTAAGGAGAATGATTACCCCAGAGATGTGTAACCTAAGGTAGAGAGTTGTGAGGGTAATGAATTGTGGAAAAGAATAAAAGACGGTAAATAAAAGAATGTGATGAAGGTTACATATGACTTCGTGGTTATGAGAGTACAACAGGGGAGGAATTAAGTGAAATAATAAATGAAGAATAGGAAGAATATTATGCCCAAAGCGAAGACAATAGAAAGAGATAAATGTAGGTCCAGATCATGGAATTAAGGGAGTTGGGGATGGAAATAGATCTGTGCCAGGAGATGTACAACGTTTCTTCTTGGCATAAATTCAACAATTCTATGTTATTCCTCAAAAATGTATTTTTTGTGCATGCGTTAGAGTTCATAATAACATAGTAAAAATGTTTTAAATATTTATTATAATCTGTATTATATTTTAAATAGATACATAGAAAACAATTAGAAACATTTAAAAGGATACAAAATATGTGAAATTCCACAGCTTAAAATTCAAAAACCTGTAAGAATAATCAAACTATTAATGGATTCTTGTTTACTTTTTTAACTATTTAAGTTGATATGATGAATATAATGTAAAAAAGAACCGGATGGGCCTCGCTCTGCTGTACAGTTGTTGGTGGAGTGCACCTCGTTTAAAGGATAGGTCATTATAATGGATTTGTTAAATTTGAATTCAATGATAGGTATCATTGTATACGAAAAATGATTCTGAACGGAGATGATATGTTTGTCTAGAATATAATACATTGTTATTTATAAACATTGTAAAAAGTATATTTTATTTTGAAACGATAAATATATTTTCATTAGGATGGGTTGGCAGTTGCATACAGCGATATAGTTTGTCAGTCTAGAACATTCTACATTATATTAAGTTTGAAGATGTTCTTTATTATATATTAAAATACTTATTTATATATACCATTTCAATATGGGCATAAGATATAAACTGATTGTCTTAGGTCTTTCAAAACAAAATTATTATGTTATATGTAGTTCAATTACAGCATGGCACTCAAACTGCATTGATGACGAAATTTACAAACACTCAATGATTACAGTTGACTTATTGAAAATAGGTATTATAATTGATGAAACATTATTAATTTATAATTATCCTTAAAGATATCATATTTTATAAGATGCCTCATATAGTAACAAGTTTGTAATAACTCAACGAAAATTATACTACTTAGACCTCAACACTATTCCATAATGTTTGCTATTGATTACTGAATTTTCCTTCAGAATAAAATTTAAAAATGAAAGAACTTTAATTTAAACTTTATTTGAAATATAATAATATAATAAATCTTTATTTGAAATATATTTATTTATTGTTTACAGTACACTATGTACTAATTTGATACAAATATATAGTGACAATGATAGCAATACATGCAAAACAATATGAATAAAATACTAATATAAAATGTTATCTCTTGTCAAATATCAGTGAACAGTATCACTTGTTCGTAAGAACTTCACCTTATTATTTTTATCAATAAATGTAATTTCATAATATCAAAAGATATATTTTATTGTAATATAAAATATTATAAAATTATCCTGAATAATATAAAAATTAATTATATGATAAATTAATTAAAAAACTACCTAAAAATAATTTGGTGACCAGCTGTTTGGTGGTTTAAATTAAAGTATACTCGTGTATGATAGGACTTAGATTATTAATAATAACATAATTTAATCACATAATTTAAACTGTAGAAAGAACGCATAGTTTTCAAAATATATCAAACAATTAAAATATAATTAGCATATCGAATGTTTCTAAAAGGCTCCGTAATATTTTTAGCATTTGAGTTTCACTTAACGTGCATATCATTTTTCAATAATTTTTAATTTCTAATTTAAGATATGCAAAAATCAGTAAAAACAAAACGAAAACACCCAATTCTTTAAATATTTTTAATTAATCAATTTTTTTTTTTAACTTCTATATAAATATAAATATCGATCGCAAATGTTTTCCACATTTTATTTCGATTTTTAATTTTGACGACAGCGATACTATAATTAATGTAAATATATAATTCAATTAATTATCAAATATTATTTGTATACTATATTTTAATATATAATACAGTAGTCACTCGATAATTCTGAGGACCGAGCTCAAAATTTGGTTATAGTCGAGCTCTTAATTCACGTACCACGGATTCGCGTGTTACGTGAAATAAACGTGTTTATCCAAAATATATTCGTTTTTATAATGATTAAATAAGTAATTTTGTGTTAAGTACTTAAATTATTAAAAAAATATTATTTGTATAGAATGAAAATGAGGTTAAACGTTTTTATTTTGAATTGACACGTGACACGTGAATTCCGTTAATTCATGTGTATTAAGAACTATAGTTAATAGTGGTTTTCGATTACCATGTGTTTGAATTGAAGAAAGGTGAAAAATTGTATTATATACATTTGTATTAACTATTTATTATAAATTAATTTTTATATTTATATGTTTTTTTGTGATAAATTGTTGTCCACAATCAATGTGGGCGCTAGGTTTTTTCGCTGCCCTGTACCAATTATAATAAGCCACCCGTAAATAACTTTGTTTTGTATAATCGCCAAAGGCAATCTAGTTTTTATCGATGGTAATTATCATACACACGTTTTTGGGGAACTTGATAGTGATTTGATTCGTTTTATTGGAAACCATGAAGATAATCGCGAATCGCAATTAACAATGCTAGCGGCTAGCTCATATCATATTGTTTATTAAAAGGTACCTATTTATTTAATAATATATAAGCCGATAATATGATACAGTACCAGTCGAAATACTATAATATGCATTATTTTTATTTTAGATAAACAATTTAAAAAAATAACTATCAATTTATAAGTAGGTGCTTTATGAGTAATGGTGAAAAATATTTATTTTTTTTTTATAAACAATACCGCCCCTTAAATTCCACACATTTCACACATGCTTTCCGCCGCACTGTTTAATTCGTAGCATTTGTTTTAGTATAGTTGAAAGCATGACTAAGATACAAAATTGTAGGATAATTTTTTTTTTTTTTTTTTTTAATGACGAACGACAAACACTTACTTAACGAGACCCATGATCAGACTGATCCGTTTTAATAGATTTCAACAACTTTTTGTCTATCCCAGAAGTTAATTTTGGTAAAATAATACGATAATGTCGAAAAATGTAATTTCATTAAGTAATTCAAGATAAACTATGATAATATTTTATCACCGTTATTATTAGTTTGGTAACAAGTACGTTATTTTCATATGTTATTTATACATAATCGTAAAATAATCATTACAATAGAAATATTTAATATTATACACAATATAGACATTCAAATTATAGAAGTTTTGGTAAAAAAAATAAAATTACAGATTGTCTCCCATCAGTTTGATATTTAAAATTATCGTACAATATTTGGTGATTTAATCTTTTGTCTCGTACTGTGTAAATATATCTGGTCATATAAAGAGATTTTAATAAAATTAATAATACTTAAGTTGGTGTTTAGGTATTTTACGGTGGACGTAAAGGTGCTGAACACTAGGCATAATGACCGATGTCTGTACGGCCAGAAAAACAAAGGAAAAAATCGATACGCAGTATAAGCTTAAAGTTAAAATGGTCATAATTACATTCAAAAAAAGTATGCAATAGGTACAAAAAATTCATGGCCATTCGCTGTATATTCCGCAACTGTAGCGTACATCACAATTCGGCCAACACATAATTCAACAACGAACGAAATATAATATACTCTAGCGTTATATTGTATTTTAAATTTATAAGTTATAGGAATAAAATGTATGTGCTACTTATAGTATTAACCAATTAGTAAAATGTCCAAAAGAATCTGTAATTGATTAACAGAATAAAAAATGTTCGTCTCAGTACACAATTTATATCCTCTAGGAATTTATAGGTCAGCTAATTTTAAACCACCTTCATTTAGCAGTTATATCATAGTTTTTTTCCTATCGTATACAGTGTGTTTCACTCAAATGGTAACACGAAATATTTCCGCTCAGTGACCTTTAATTGAAATGGGGTTTTTTTTCAGGGAGCTAGGAAATTCTTAATACACATTATGTGATCATTTTCAAAATTTTAATCCAAAAAATTGAATAATGTAGCAAAAATCTTTTTTGCTTAAATTTAAGATTGCTGTAATTCAGTCGATTTTTGAGGTAGGAAAAAAGTTTATTTATCAAAATTACTTAAAAAAAACTGCTGTATTAAAATCTGGTATTGAAAATAGGTGATAGGAATTTAAAAAAATTCAATTTTAACTGCGCACGTGCACAATAAAGGGATTAAAAATTTGAAAATGATCACAAAATGTGACTTTCCGTGGGTTTTTTAGCTTGTCATTAAGGTGTATGATAGTGGAACTTACATAGGAACTTTGTTTTTATCGTTATCTAGCATTTATTTTATACGCATATAAAATCTATATCTTCATTGGTTCGAAATTTAATTGTTTTTGATGTGTTTTATATATATATATTATAATCCCGAACGTATAATTATCAATACAGAACGTATATTACCATCCACCACTCCCATAACACACCACCACCATCGTTGCCCAATTCTGGAATATATCTACTTGTATATCTGTCACCAATATCAATTATTATTGTGAGCCGGCCAGTTAATAATTATGCTTAACGAGTCCTCCACGTACCGGTGTAAATTTTGCTCCTTCGTTGTAGGATTTTCATCCACATGTCCGCAAATACATATAATTAATATTATTATTATTAATAGCGCTCCAAAACATGGAGTGACATAAATCGGTGTCCTCTCGGCTAGATATTGGTCTGCGGACAATCTATGTATATGTATCTATATCTATATGTAAGCTATGTTTTACTTCTCAAGTATAATAATACTCCAGGCTAAACATTTATTGGGTTATTTATTTCTGTATATTAACTATTTGTTTATTTATTTATATATTACTTTACGAATATAAATTATTTATTATTTTTAAATTTAAATTTTATATTTTATGATTTATTAAAAAAATTAACTCATATCAGACGTAGGTATGTCAATAGAAGATAATTTTTTTTGTAATATATTTTTTTTAGTCAATATTAAGCCAGAAGTTTAGATCGTATTTTGCATTAAATAAATACTAATTCTTCTATCTAAAAATCTATTAATTGTTTAAAATACATTTTTTTCTTTCGAACGATCAATATTTTATTTTATTCGTTTTTTTTTTTTTTTTTAATTCTATGTTTCTGTTACATTATAGGTTACAATAATCCAAAACTTCAGCCTCCAAGAGTCTCGTAACAGGTTTCCGACCCCGTTAAGAGTATGGCAGTTGTCATCGGAAACTTATCTTATGATACCGAAACCGAGACGTCGGAACCATCCATACATCTATATTAGAAATCAGGGATAGCCAATCTATGGCATGCGTGCCCAAAATAATGAGAGCTTTTAAAAAGTCAAAATATTTATAAGATTACATTTATTTTTTAGTAATATATAATAATTTTTCAATGAGCTACTTTCAAAATAGAATTTAGGTCATATTATTAACTCATTCATGCCAGTCATTCTTTTCGGAAACCAATTTCCTTAAAATCTGATTTAAAAAATCAATCAAAAGTTATACGAGTATGCAGTAGTACCAAATAAATTGTATTATAAGACACAAATCATAAACTAAATATTAATTAATTTGCATTAAGTGTACATAAATATAAATTACATCAAGTAAATTAATGAACACTTAAGTAATGTTACTTTCTTAAATTAATTCTCCATTTTGTTTACTAAATTTAAGCTTTTAAATTAATAAATGTTTTATGTATATATATATATATATATACGAGTATATTATATTTTTCATAATTTAATGACATACAAGAAGAAAAAAAATTTAATTTATGGCACGCAAAATTAGAAAACTTTTCTGGACCTTGATCTAGAGGTATACTGAGAAATATATTATATTTTAGGCATAAATAATAACTAATTTTCATACTTTGTTTCATAAGATTAAAATAATTCGATTTACAAATTATATTAAATCTAATATTTTTCAACCTGACTCAAGTTATTACGAGAAAGTATTATAAATCAGTCAATAATTGTTGGACGGTGGTGGTACCAATGGACCAGTTACCGCGAAGATAGGATATAACGAAAGTATTTTGATAAACAATTAATAACACTACAATGCATAGAGTTCGGCATTAACTAACCTCGGCAACAACCAATTAAAACGATTATAATCAGATATTAATTTATGTTAGCTAGTATAAATCAGCTAGAATCACACTTAGGTATAATAATATATTACATGAATTATTTTCAAACCGTTAAATGGTAAAATATGATTGAAAAAATTAAACATTTATAGATAAATAGGTACGTATTAATGTAACAATGTTTTGAGATTTCTTTCAAAAATTTACTACCATAAAATACGCTTATACATTAAAATATAAGTTTGTAGATAACTCTGTAAACTTTAGATTATTTTGGTACAAGATTATACAGATAATTCCAATACTTAATTTGTAAATTAATATTGGTGGTGTTACCAATATACTAATTACCGTGAAGGATCAATTATAAATGATTAACTATAATAAATTAATATTAATACAGTTTATTTAATATATTCTTAAATTTAAATTTATATAAAATGGCTAATTTTATAAAATAATACTTCATAAATATATTTAAATAATAGTTGTATGTGTACCATTTTTACAAATTAACAAACATACACACATCAACAGAATATTAATTTCTTATTTAAGAATTTAGAATTACACATTAATGTCAATTAAATTAAAATCTCCAAGTAGAGTAGTAATTAATTACACAAACGATATTAATCTTATAAGATTAAAAAAAAAAAAAACATAAAATAAACTAATCATTGTCATAGAATTAAATGTAAAACATAACGTTTTCTCTAATACATAATATATAAAAAAGCAAGTATACGTAAGCTGCTTAATTGAAAATTCGTAAATAAAAACCATAGTATAATCAGATTGTTTCCTCATACGTGCACTTAAGGTAATTCGAAGTAAAAATTGGTATTCATCATTCAAAAATTAAAAGTAAGACTACAATAAATTGTTTTTTTCATTTAAATGAATAACACTAATGTTGATAATTACTTATAATAACATGTTACAGCAATTTAATACAAATGTAGTCTGAAAATGCACGTACTTATGTTTAAATGAAATATTTAATGATTTTTATTTTAAAAATAGATATATTTTTACAATCATCTTATACAATCTTATACGAGTGATTTCCAATCACTCAAATGTGTCGAATTTCTTCACAGTTCTATAATAAAGTTCAACATTTATTTGGTCATGTTATAACCATGTTTGGTTTGCGAGCTCGTTGTGGCTCGATCAATTCTATCAAAATTCCATTGGATAGTGTCCATTGCAATATTATTTCCCTATTTCTTTAGTACAGTAACTGATTTAAGAATTATTATCATTGCAAATGTGGTGAATAGTGTTATTTATTGAAACGTATAGTTTTTGCTTATTATTTCCATAAAAAAGCGATGATACTCTAGGACAAAAGGTCTGTTTACGGTGAATTCTAGGTATATTATTCGTAGAATATTTTACTCATTTAATTTTCATTATAAAAAGAAAATCAAATGCTCTAATCGAATAAATACTAATTTTATAAAAAAAAAAAAATAATCAATTTCAATGAGAGTTTAGACGTCTATATTTCTATGAGCATCTTGAACTGAACTTAGATATTTATGGTATTTATTTTGAATGAAGTCATACATTTTATGTTGTCAGATGTGGATTTCCTAGTAGGCACTATAGGCAGTTGCCTAGAGTGGTAAAATTTGGGGGTGGCAAATTTTGTAGTGTTTTATTAAAAAACATCAAGCCTATAATTAAAATTAATTTATAAATTAATTAAATTAAAATAAATTTCCACTACTTTTGTCTATATATTTGATATTTAGAGTAGGTATTTTGGAGGGGTATTGTAACTTGTTCACCTATTATAGGTACGGCAAATTTTTGATGCCTCTATCCGTAAAAAAGATAAATCCGCCTTTGTATGTTGTATACTATCTTAAATACAGCATAATCAAATAGAAAAAATTATCATACATATTTTTAGTTAAAACCGAAATATAAATATGATTTTATATAAATTATAAGTTATGGCTGAAAAAAAAGAAAATTAAATTAATAAATATTTAAGAAAAACAAATAAGAAGACGAATAGTAAAAAATAACTGTGTAATCGGACACAAAGATGTATTATATGTAAAAGATAAATATATGTATGCACTTATCCATGAGATTTAATGCCCATGTTAAGTAGGCATACGCGTATTGATGCGAGTGTGGCTAGAATGGAAAACAAAGGTGAACCGTTATGTGTTCGTATGTTATCAAGATAATTAGTCCAATAATTTATTTCATGACGTCAGTAGTGTCTCAATAAGTTGAAATAAATTCTATGTAAAAACAAATTATAATATTAAGTAAAGCATATGAATATGATATTCTATAACAATATAATGATAACAATATACGTTAAAATTGTTACATTTTAACTGTCCGTTTTAAAATATTTGAGATAATCCCTGATCTTTGAATAGTTAAATGCTAATTTGTTCATAATTCGTTACTATAACCGTATATATATATATATATATATATATATGTAATATACACTAATCTTGGTCGCGTTTGTTCAAATGAAAAATAAATAACTCTTCACAAAATTTTAAATCTATGGTGAGATTGTAATTAGTGCATAATAGTATACATAGAGATAAGCTTTAATATTAAAACTTCTGAATCCCCATCACGATCCATGGTTTTTATACAAGTCTAACTATGAATAACTGACGATTCCAGTCTGGTATCATATTGGTTGAACGTGTTAGAAAATTGAAAAATGTTTGATAATTTAGGTTGTTATTATCAAATTAATTGTATTAAATAATGTGTGATTATTACTGCCAATTTAATGCTAATAAATTAGGTGTAAGATTTTGGGATTTTCCAATAAAATATAAATTAGATTAACTAATTTATACGTGACTTGAAAATTGATTTCCTAATAAATTTCTTTTTAGATAGATCACACAATATAGTTAAAATATTAATTTGGTATCTATCTATACTAGACGTGTGATGACTGTCGTATCTTTACATTAAAAAATTGTAAAATGTACCACCATTGCTTGCTTAGACTTATTATATATTATTACTACATATATACCACACATTACATCTCCAACAACCCTATTGACCATATATCTCGTGTATGTAATTGGGTTAGTAAATTTAATAATTTTGATTTGTTTTTATAAAGACGTATATGCACTGTTAACGTAACTAGTAACTAATAATTATAATAACTAATTAATTAAACACTATCAAGTCAACTATTACCTATTCATAATACTTATGAGTTATAGAATATAAATAATTTATATTGAACTAAACTATCTTATCTTTTATTTCCATTCGTCATCTTTATTTATATTGATTCGTTATTTTATTCACTGTTTATTACACAGAGTGTTTCTGGTATGGTGGAAAAAACTAGTATACGTGTACTCTCTGGAATGATCAAATAAGGAATATTTTCAATTTTTTTTTCCATCTTCAAAACCTGGGTTTCAAATTTAAACACAGATAATTGTAATGTATTTCTTGCGAATTTCTCTTGTGAATTGATATATGACATCAATTTTGGGCTAGTCGCGTGTCTTTTACACTCGAATAGCCGACTAAAAAAAAAAGTCGTGTGACACATCGATTCGTATGAGAACACTTCAAGAAGTGGTGATAGTAGTTTGTTGTCAGTCAACACACATAATTAATTAAAACAGTTTAAAAAAAATCATAGTTAAATACATTTTAATTTTAAAATCAGTTTTCATTTACAAAAGTTGTTCAATGAGACCCCCGTTAACTTCTATGCACTTTTCCACACGACTATGTAATGAACTTCGTGTTTTTTCAAACACATTTGGTGTTTGACGAATGATATCAGCTACATTATTAATTCTCATCAAAAGTTCATCTCTATTAGTTATTTCTTTGGCATAAATATTTTCTTTAATAAAACCCCATTAGAAAAAGTCACATGGGTTAAGATCAGGACTTCGTAGTGGCCATGTTATGTCTGGGCGATATTGAGCATTGTTTCCAGCTCCTCTACCTATAAGTTTGTCGGGGAGAAGATAATGCAATTGTTGTTAGACTGAATTTGTATGATGAGGAGGTGTACCATCTAACTTAACCACATGGTTTTTTGTTCTTCCAATGATACATTCTCTAATAGTACCGGAAGATCATACATAATAAAATGTAAAAATCTCTGACTGTTCAATCTAGCCGGTAGTTCATGTGGGTCTAACAAAGTATTTCCAATAATATTAAAATGACAAACTTGTTTAAAAGTTACAATTTTCTCTCAAACGATGATAAGTTGATATAAAAGTTTTTAGATGAGGCACTCTACGCAGAATAAATCGTTCTGCCAATAATCTAGCTGCAATATTTCCATTTCCATCGGCCAATCCTAATAGTCACAATTGTGAATTGATTTACAAATAAATATTTTGTTACTTATTACAAGCCATTTACGTTACTTAAAATAGTTTCCTGTGTGCATTGTGATAAATAAAATACAGTTTTCAATGCAACGAATGGATGGCATTAATTAAAAAAATTAATTAAATAAATTAGTACTTACTCAAAATGAAAACCATATCTACATATTCAAAGTTATACTTCTCCATAGTTTTAAATTTAAATAAAAAAATAAAACCTTTGAAACCTTGACACAAATTCAAAATGTTGTTCAAAGTATTAGACCGAGTCATGATTGACGCAAAAAATGTTCTTAGTAAAAGATGCGGTCGGTTCAATATTAACGATAAAAGTATAATATTACACTAATAATAAATACAATATAAAATGTTTATCTTATCAAGTCAACATAATTAAGTTACTGTGATTTTTCAAAACTGGAATTTCATTCCAAATACGCAAATAGTTAGTTTTAATTATCCCTAACTTTTGACAACACAAACAAAAGTTACCATATTTTTATATTAAAACACATGACTTATAAGTATAGCAATAAATTCGATCATTTAAAACTCTGTAAACCCTAATTTTTTTTTATTATTTCATCATTGTTATAAGTTAACAATGTTTAAGCTATTTTAATTAGTTACGTGTAAAGTATACATCCATAAAACTTGAATTACTGACAACAAACTACTATCACCACTGTTTATCTCAAAGTTTTCTCATAAGAATCGATGTGTCACACGACTATTTTCTTAGTCGGCGACTCGAGCGTGAAAAACACGCAACAAGCCCAAAATTTATGTCATATATCGATTCACAAGAGAAATTCACAAGGAATACATTACAAGTATCTGTGTTTAGATTTGAAATATTTTTCTAAAGATAATTAGATAAAACCCAGGTTTTGAAGATAGAAAAAAAATTCGAAAAGATTCCTAATTTGATCACTTCAGAGAGTACGCGTTTACTAGTTTCCTCCACCATATGCATATATATCTTCTTCTTCTTCTTCTGCCTCGCCTTCCTCCCAACTAATTGGGGTCGAACACCCTTGTCCTACACCTCCACTTCACTCGGTCAATCACATCTCCTATGCACACACCGACAGCCCTCATGTCATTCTCCATAGTCTCCAACCATCTCTTTTTTGGTCTTCCTCTTCCTCTTTTCCCTTCAACGTCCATCTTCATAACCACTCTTACTGCATTCGCTTCCTCTTACCTCATCACATGCCCAAACCATCTCAGCCTATTTTCTCTCATCTTGTCCACCAATCACAGCATCCTTATTTCCTGGTATTCCTCGCATAACCTCATCTATTTCTCGCCAAAACTCTTCCTTTTCGCTTTCTTCGCATCTTAATTGTGGTGCATACGCACTTACTACGTTTAATACTTTCTCCTCAAATACCAATTTTACCGTAATAATTCTATCACTTTTCCTTCCTACGTCGACTACCTTAATTTTCATCTCATCATCCAATATTACTCCAACGCCATTCCTAGTATTAGTCCTACCTGAATATATTACCTTATAGACCTCTCCTATTTCTTTTGCTTTCTCTCCTTTCCACTTAGTTCCCTGTACACAAAAAAGATTTTTAACTATCCTTCTCTTCAATACTTCTGCTTATTCTCTACTTCTGCCTGTCAATGTCCCAACATTCCACGTGCCTATTCTCACTTTAAATCTATCCCTCATACCTAGACTCAGATTTAATCCGGGGCGCAATGGTGATGTCCCAACACCGTTGACATTACCCGTGTTGGGTAGACTAACACACATAATTGGTGGAACAGCTACCACACTGGCTGTCCGGGTGGTATCACACACTTCAACATCCAGGTCTCCTCCTCCTCTAATTATAATATTTCCTCTCACTTGTTGTCCTCACGCACATCCGAGATGGGACAAACCGCCTAAGTCTCGAAAAGGACTCCTCATTCTTTATTGAATAATTATTTGACATAATTTTACACCGTCTGTCGACCTGACGCAACCCCATTAGTCGCATCTTACGACTGGCTGGGGAAGCCGTGGAAGTATTCTGACACCCCTTTCCACCACAAGATTAAAATATATATATATATATATATATAAAATAATAATAATTAAAAAAGAGTATATTTATTTAGAGTTTTTATTTATGTTACTTATTATTATTAATGTTAATAACGTAATTATTTTACTATTTTTTATTATTATAATTCTTACTATAACTATTTGTCTTTGTATTTATATTTTACTTTTCTTACTTTACTTAAAGTGTTGTATTTATTTTAAAATACCATAGGAATAAAAATGGTTGTAGTGTATTTGTAAGTTTATTTGTAAATTGTTCAATTGCAATAGGTGACATTAGAAAAATTAATTATTGTAATTTTAATTTTAATTTACTTAATAAAATTATGTTTCTGATGACCTTTTATATCTATAATTTTATTTACTATTCAATACGGCTTCACACAAATTGCGTCCCAAAATAAAAAATGTGATAAGCATGTACACGAATTGCATCCGGTTTTATTTAAACTACTACATGAATGTACTTGAAGGCATATAATAATTTTAGTTTGGTTTCGATCGCGTTATTGGGGATTATATTAAGAAGGCATTACTCAAGTTTTTACCAGTTTTTTAATTTTTAATTTTATATTTATAACTTTAATAATTATTGTTTATTTAATTTACTATATTTTAATTTCTACGAGTATAGTTTAAACCTATACATTTTCATTTTACTTACTTCTAATTCCATAACAACGACAAAAATCAATATTTTTAACCTACCGATAGAATAATTTTCTATTGACTGCTCAACCTATATGAACTGGGAAGGAAAATAATGTTTTTATGTTGGGACGCTACTCGTGTAGTCGTTAAATATGATCGGGACGCAATTCGTGTACTCATGAAATATTTTTGAGACGCAATTCATGAGCAGCGTTCAAAACTACTGGAAAAATTATATTACACTCAGGTAAACAATCAAACACCTGATGATACATTTTCGTAAATTACTATATAAATTTAAATTACAAGGTGGTAAGAAATCTCAGACATTATAAACAAAACTCTTGTTAGTTCTTCGATTTTACATATGAAAATTAAAAGGATTATATATGAAAAATAACTATTTCAAAAATATTAAAGCTTTTGATATCAAGTAAACATTAACCATTGAATTTTTCGAGAATTAATTAAAATAATACAAACATACACAATAATAAAATTTTATAAATAGTTATAGTTACCAAATATTTTTTTTTTTTTAAATTAATTAAAAAATTAAAATAAAAATTTTATTTTTTCATTAAACATAAATGTGTTAAGCTATTATAATAAAATTATCAAATATTCATGAATTAACAATGTTTCAACTTTTTTTTAAAAGTGATTTTAAGTTTTATTATTAAATTTATAATAAACTAGCTGATCCCGTGCACTTCATTGCTCGTTAAATATACCAACTCTATATGACTCTAACTTTGTTCAGCTCGTTATTTAATATTCGGTGGATGATGTTCTAGATTTATCTTAAGTTATCTCTCCGGAATAAAAATTCTGATTCACAGCAGTATATTATCAGGTAGGCAATCTACCTGCGGTAGATCGCGGACCTATTGCTGTTTGTACGTACCTTAGTGTATGATTTAAATCTAATAAAGTATCAAAGTTAAACCAAGTTTGACATAATATGGTGGATTAATATAATCAATTAATACATAATCCTAACCTAACCTTAACGTACTAAAATCCGTAGTATAAAATTGTATTGTTGACCATTTGCATTAGTATTACGAACTATTTCTGTTGTTCCGAACGATGTCATTTGAAAACATGAATTGAATGTTCTAATTGACTTCAGGAACACGTTAGAATCTGGATCTGTACTGATAAGTAAACCGTTCAATGGTTCAGGTGGTATTTCAATTTCAGGTAGTTGCATCTTTCCTGACGCACAACACATCCACCAGACTGGCTCATTTTTGAATTTGAGAGCATAGCAGTGCGGGCATTCCTTGTCCATAGCACAAATTACTACTTTTGAATGAGCATAATATTCAATTTCGGGCTCATACTGGAATGCTAGACGCAGGAATGAATCAGATATAAATGTTCGATGTACCTGTTGGCGTAGTTGGTCATTTGCTCTGCGTGAGTCAACTACGAATCATTCACACTATCGGATTTGCATTGTTCGTCTGTTATTTGGGCTTTTCTATTTCTCATATTTGTAGCTGCATTTGTTCTACGACAAAAATTGGCATTCTGGCGTCTTCTTGGCATTTTTAATGACACAAACAAATAGAAAATATTAAAAGTACTTATTTATGTTTTTTTTTTGTTACCTTTTAACGTCGGGTAATTCATTATATTAACCACTAATAAATAAATATTATTCTCAAATCTTATAACCCCCATAGCAACCATTTATAAACAAAAACAAAAATTTCTATCGTAAATCTCAAAATTCCTGTTTGACCACCTCCCGGGGGTGGAATTAGGTTCATATATAAACCCTATAAACCCGCTCCACGACATTCTCTATCATTTAAAAAAAACATCAAGATAATCGGCCCAGCCATTTTCAACTGATGCAATTTCGAATTTTTTGTCTCCATTTTTATATATATAGACATTTCGAAGTACAAAATAAACTTGTGGATATATTAATATATACAAAAATTGTGTGAAAAATTTATACTAATTCATCAATTGAGAAAGGCTGTGCCGATTTGGCTTAAATTTTTTTTCAAGTTGTTCGTAATTTCCAGTGGAAGGTTTTTACGAAAGAAAATTTTGAGAAAATACATTTTTAATTTTTTTAAATAACCTGATATATGACGTTATATGTTCACTCATGCTGTACCCAATTTTACAGGTGTCATTTTCGCAGTAATTTCTTGCTGCAATTAATTCGTATTTTGCGTATTATTAAACTGATTCCGGATAGTCAAATACCGCGTATCACATCCAAGCATTACGATCAATTGAAGTTAAATTCAATATTTTTTTTATTTGTATTTGCGTGTAAAATTGAAATTATCCAATTGGATATTTCCTGGCGAAAACACAAAAATGTAATGGCGCTTTCAAGTTACATAATTTGAAGCGAGAATTGTTGATCGACCTGGCCACAATTTGAGTTATATGCTAATGTCATACCATGATAAAAAACACAATAACTCTTTTATTAATTTTTTTTTTTATTTAACTTTTAAGACTCAAGGGGTAAATTTACTATCAAGCGGGTGTCTTGTTACTATTACCAAACGAAGATCATTAGTTAATTCAGATCTATTACGTTAGTGATTCGGTAATGGAACTAGATCAGAGTTGTGACAATTTTACTGCGACTAAACATGAAATGATCAAACAATTGAAAAATCTTCTGCGTGAGCATAATAAATTGATCAGATTTTTCAAAACCACATTGGATACAATGAATTCTGACGACCACAAAATCATTATCAGGGCAGACAAAAGACTTGCTGGAAGCCATGCAAGACAAATTAATGCTTCCACTATCAATGAAGTCATAGTGTTAATTGTTGACGTGAATATAGAATCACGCGATATTGTTCTCAAACATCGGAATGGTGGATAATTTCATCACTTGCATAAGACTCATCGGTTATATGATGCACTTCAATTTAAGTCCTTTCGTGGAAAATATAGCTATTACTTCATTATAAATATAGTCAATCCAACGAAAGGTTTGTTTACAAGTCATCACTTCTTATTTATTACAACTAAGTTAAAATTCATATTTCAGAAGAAGAAACGAATAAGAAGATCAAATCAATTAATTTTTGTGCGTATCGATCAATGATTCAACAAGATGTTGACAATCATCTATTGAGATATTGCCAGTAGTTTCAACATTCAACGTTCAAACGTTGACATATACGCCAAGTTCAAAACAGAGCATCTCAATTTTATTTGTTTCAATAAATCGAAGTTACAATCAGACAATTACATCCACTTGCGTGACGCCATCGTTAATGAAGAAGACGCGGCCAACATTGGACGTTTCACTAGGTATTCTCCTAGATATTTACGTTGGAAGTCCGCGCCAAATACATAAGAACGCTCAAAATGTGATGACGTACGTATGAAATTAAGGATGCCGGATTTATTCATCACTTTAATTTGTAATCCGAAAAGACCCGAAATTACGAATTTGTTACTGACAGGACAAACATCTAGCAATTGGCATGCATCACTGCATGAGAGTTCAAACAAAAGATCACTGTACTCATGGATTACATCGTTAAGCAGAAAGTTTATGACGCATTTCGTTGTTGGATATACTCGGTTGAGTGACAGAAGCGTTGTTTGTCACATGCATATATTCTGCTTTGATGTTTGACAATATCCGACCAGATCATACTGATTCAATCGTTTCTGTCGAAATACCAGATCCAAAAACTGATCTAGATCTGCATTCAGTTGTTACAATGATTAACAAACATGATTGATAGTCCTTGTGGAGCCAGACTCACCGTACATGGAAAACGGAAATTGCACAAAGCGATTTATCTGTTCATTGGTGACTGACACGATCAGTGAAATGATGGATATTCGTTGTATCAGTATCGTTCTCCAAATGATAACTGCAGACCAATCGTAATAAAAGTAAAAGAAAATTAAATAAATAAATAAATGTGATCGTCGATAATCAATAGATCGTTCCATTCTGTCCGTTATAGTCGAAAACGTTCTCAATCCTCTGCAATGTTAATTACTACAATTCCATCAAATCCATCAAATACGTTTATGAATATGTGAACAAAGTGAGCGACATAGCGGTGTTTGGCATTTTCGATCCGAATACAAACGACGAGATGACGAAATTTCAACTTAGAATTAACGTAAGTTGTAACGAAGCAATTTCGCGGCTGTTTTCATTTCCGATTTATAAACGTCACCTAACTATCGTACATTTGGCAGTTCACTTAGAGAATAGGTGTCTACTTTATGGACGCAAATCCTGCGCAAATAGTAGAACAACCACTAGCGACAACATTGACAATTTTTTTTTATATGCGAAAGCGATCCGTTCGCAAGGACATAACTGTATTTTAAAATGTCACACTATTATACACGGAACGCTGCATCGAAGAATTTTCAACGCCGGAAGAACGGTAATTCTGTTACTGACTTCGCTCATATTTACTCGACTGATGCTTTTCGAAGAATATACACAGTTCGTCCATACCAAAACGAATAGTTATATCTTTGCTTACTTTTGGTGAACATTAGAGGCCATACATATTTCGATTAACCACGTACTGTGAGCCACTTTTTGGAAGGTTAGTCAACATTTAAATTTGGTCGAAAACAATATATAGTTCTAATCGAAGAGACATGCATGCTCAGTCTATTGTCGGCATAGAGAATGTCAGTGCCAAATCGCTCGATGCACGTTGCATTCAATCTCAAATTACAACAAAAACAAGACTATGATCCAGATTAGCAGCCTGAAAGATTCAGAACAAATGTATTGCTATTGTATGTAGAGCATAAAAACGTGTACGGTTCGCTCATGAAGGTTGTTGACAATTAAATGGGAGGCATTTACTTTTTCGATGCTTCTGGTGAGACAGTCAAGACGTTCGTCATTTCATTTATTCTAGTAAAAATTCGGTCAAGATCTAAAAATTACGTTGGCTGTAGCATCCTCTAACATTGCTACCGCATTGTTGGAAGGCGGTGAAACTATACGTTCCGCTTTGAAGCTGCCAATGAATCTTCTCACAGTTGACAAGTCAACGTAAACATTGACCAAGAATTCGGCGACAGCAAAATTTATACGAAAATGCAAAAATTATCATTTGGGATGAATACACTATGGTGCATAAACGAGTTTTGGAGGCAGTTTACTGAACGATAAAGAATTTACGAGGTGATTCGAGACAATTTGGTGGGGCAATGATATTACTCTCCGGAGATTTTTGTCGACCGCTTCCCATCATCCCGAAATCTATTTCTACCGACAAACTTAATGTATGCCTGAAATCGTCTTCTTTGAGGCAACATATCAAGAAACTGAAGTTAACCACAAACATGAGAGTTGCGTTGCAGAATAACCCATCGGATACTGAATTCTCGAGACAACTGTTAGCACTTGGCAGTCTTATATTACAATATATATAAATGATATTTAATACAATTTATAATAAAATTATATGATTATTGTATGAAAAATATACAACCATATACCTATGTAGGCTATTAGTTGTATGAAAATTCCTTTATACATGTTCCAAAGAACTTCACTAATATTTTATATTCTTATTACAATAAAAAAAATATACTATAATATTTTGCAAATATGCTATTACGTATGACTTAAGTGTAAATGTATATTTTTTCGATTTTAAGTAATAAAAATATTATTATGGTTTATAAAATCTAATTTAATTAATTTTTAAAACCTTATAATTATTATTAATAACTACCTACCTTTATTATAGTTTAGTATTCAACACTTAGTTTTTATAGTGATCAGTGGTCTATTGTGCTCTTGATATGACATAATACAAACATTATGCAATCCACGATAAAATCTACGCATTATATTTAAACACTCAGTTTCGAAAGAGTAAATTCAATATAGTTTTGTCTGATTTTTTTGGTATAATAGTTTAAAAAAATATATATAACATTTTATACTATACTTAATTTTAACAATTGTTTTTATAACATTCTTATCAATATCTATGAGCTTAAAAATCAATACCCGCTAACTGAATTTAATCCTACAGTCCTTATTCACTCCAATAACACATGGAATTTATTTTATTTCATTACAAAAGAGCAATGTATAAGTTGGTAATGCCATATGATCTGTATAACAATGTTAACAATGAAAATGGAGTGGCATTAAGACTCGAATATTCGTTGATCTGACAGCAAAATGTTCTATGGTGTTGTCACAAACTCTATTGAATATCCATACGATTATTATAGCTGTCGATATCAAAAGATTATAACACAATTGTACCGTAATACATTTTAATAATTATAACAATTTAATCTCAAACAAATGATTAACGGAAGAAATTCCTTAGAAATTAAAAATTCTGTTAAGTATTATTGATTTTATTCATAAATCAGTATACATTAAACATAATTTATTTCTCTTAAAGAATTAAAGATTTCTACGCTATTTAATACATTTCGTGGAAATATTTTTATATAATTATAAATTATATTACTATTGATAAAACGTACATAATATTTTAAAAATAAAAATATATAATAACACGGAACAATTGAATATTCTATAACCTATTTAAATATAATGTAAACGTTTGTAAAATGAATGTGTCAACAAATAATCAAAAGTTCAATAATCGAATTCTAAATACTTACTATATCAAGAAATTTCACTGTATAAATGAATTTAATTATTTGAAATTTATGATACTGCAAAGTTTTTCGAAATTATGTTCCGCATCCAATAATAAAATAAATTATTAGTCCAAGTTTATTTTAATGCAACTTAATTATAATGGTTTAAGACATATTTTATTAAAAGTATTATATAAATAATTATAAACAAGTATAATTCTATTTATTATTTATTAATGAAGGTAAAAATGTTTTCATTACAATTAATTGTATAAACTCACGATAAGAAGTAAATGTTATTTTAAATGTACACCAAACAAATGTTTTTATGGTGCTGTTTTCTTTGGATACATATTAAAAAAATGTTTTTATTTCAAAATGCTTATAACAACATTTTTTTTAAAAAAAAAAAAAAGGAATAAATAATAAACGAGAAAATGAAACCTATTTAAGAAGAGTAAAATTATAAGGCGTATGTTAAATATTATGTTATAAAAATAAAACTTGTATTCTTTAATAAAATAAAAACTTATGAGGTTTTTATTTATAAATGCTATCTATGTTATATCTTCTCTAAGCAAACACATGCGGTGTTCATATTTTACTGATGGTTTGTATTACCAAAACAAAACCCGTTTTATATAATACTTATTAATCAGTTATATATAACACACTTGGAAAATTAGTGAAAGCAGATCTTAAAGATTAGTATAATTATAAATTAATTTAACCATGGTACCACGAAAAATCTAAATTCACCTACATCTTCTGCTCGTAAAAATGTAACTATAGCTTTAAATCAATCAACAATTACAAACTAAACCAAAAACTACAAAAAAACCAATGATCCCACTATTTGGAATAAAATATATTATTCTGAAATCTTGACTCAAACTCTGTGAAACATATAATTATATATATAATCTCAAATATAATATAATAACTGAGAGTAAATAACAAACAAACATATGAATTCATCAAATTGTGATGTAGATATAACTTAGTAAAAATATAAAGATAAACCTCTACTGATAGATGAAAGTTTTTTCTTTACTTTATTTTCATAGTTAGTGTCAAAGGTTATTTATTTAAAACTGAATAAATGAAATTTCAAAAAGTATTTATAAAACAAATAAATAAATCTTTAAACTTTACTACTAAAAACAATACAAAGTAATAAAATATCCGTAAAGACTATAATTATTCTAAATGTATCATCAATGGTAGCACGATTTCGATTTCACTCTTGCTTAAACCAAGTCGCCTAAAGGTGTTTGTTATTTTCCATCAAAGACGGTAAATAATTGAGAAAAAAATCATTATTTTGATAAAAAAAAGTTTTTTTTTTTAATATACATGATGACTGATATATTACGGAAAAATAAAATAAATACAGTGTTTATAAATGAAATTATATCACACAATTTCAAATAAGAATTCAGACAATAAATAATAACCATATGAATATTTTAAGCAATATATGGTTTAATAATATTGTAAATTAATTAATAAAAATAATTCACCATACATCTAATATAATAATAAATAAATATGGAATTTATGCTACATGGGCGAAATCGATAGGTCCCCGCTGTAACCACATCAATAAACAACTAAATTTACTATACAAACATTTCAAAGATGACTATATCATTCCTCGTCAAACATTTATTGATTTCGTTCAGTAGATTTGTACAATTTGTAAAATAAAACATTTCTAGCTCACAGTTTAGTAAAAATATTGCAAATCGTGAATCAGTTATACTTAAATATTTCAATACTGATACAAAGGCGTTATTGTATACTGTGATGACTTTTTTAACTTTAACAGTGATCGCAGAAACCAATCGATTGACTAGGAGTTGATTAAAAGAATAATAAATTATTGTTTGAATGTAATGCGTAGACAAACAATTGATGAACTTGACTTTTCAAAAATAATGATTATACAACTGATATTAAAAATTACCAACAAGCAATGACGTATAAGGAGGAATTATAGGGGTTCAACTCATCCCCTCTTGCAAAATGTTCTAAAGCTTATAAAATTAAATTTTTGAAAGTAAATTTATAAAAAAAAATTAATTTATATATAAATATATGTATAATATTACAATTAAAATATATAATATCGCTTGACTATTTATACGACTTTCATAGTTTATTGACCATTAATCAAAAAACCACGATAAGTTATAATCATTCAAATATACCTGCGTATAGTTCAAAAGTAGAAATTTTAAATTCGCATTTATAATACTATAAATGGAGGAAGTTGTAAAATTAATATTTGCT
>JASXSY010002644.1:0-96534 GCA_034509805.1 Sipha maydis
TTACTTAAGGACTTAAACCGATACACGGTCTGTATCTATTAAAATAAAAATATGAACAGCTTAAAATTACTTAAATACGTACACAGTAGAAAAAACAACTATACCCAACCACGAAAAAAAGGCAGTACCGTAGGTCGACTTGAGCCCTTCCGTAGTTCCATGACCTATTGATGTATACGTATACGCTTTTACACGACCGAACAACGGTGTAATAATAAAAATATACTCCATCGTAAATCTACGAAATGTTGAATGCAAAATATGTGCAACAATAATATATTATAATAACTTGAACCTTATTTGCGTATGCTATTATTGCACATATTATATTTTTTATTTTTTTACATTCACTGCTTTTGCTTGGAAAACCTTTATATACGATTCAACATATTTTGTGGATATACCATGTACATATACATACGTACGCACAGGTATATACTATTTAATATATTTATTTCTCGATGGCGAACGAGTACTCACTACTATAACAGTGTATGAGACCAACCTGTACAAGCATAATATTAGTTGAACCAGTAAATTATATTGTCCACACTATTGTTTATTTGATAGCTTTCGTCTCTCACATTAACGTGAAGTGTTATCATAGATAATTAAATTATTATTGTCTACTTTAGTGGTATTCACTGTTATAGGTACTATACGGAAAACGTATACGGCTTCTGTATGATTATAATAATTGTTGTAACGAAGTAAAGTTGTTTATTAACCCGTTAGAACATAATTATTGCACGTTAAAGCAATAATAATAATAATAATAATAATCGTTGTAATTATAATACTATTCCAGTGCTAAATAATTAAACGCTTTTAATCCGACTATGCATTGGGATTATGACGTGTTCTGAATAATTGAATAGCACGGTTACGTCGCTCTCGACTGCGACTTCACTTATAAGTTCATTGTAGGTTTCCGAAATAAAAGAAGAAGACTGCATTGTTGAAATATCACAACGTCGATGAATGCACGTAAACGAAATGAACATTTTTGTGCTTGCACGCATGTCTGAATTATTCACACAAGACACATTTCTTTTAACCTTATCTAAACTAATTTTTTTTTCAGAATATCTTGACGCTCGTAGCGGGTTTTTCGTTGTTAAGTGTTTGTATGGGTGTATGTGTTCATGTTTATTGTTCGGAAAAGAAAAAAAATTAAATAGCTCTTTTATGTTTAACTTTCATGTTTATAAAGATCGACTGTAAAATTATTGCTGCAGGAGCGTAGAACAATAAAAATATAAAAATAAAACAATTTGCCACGCTACACGTATAAAAGTACAATATTTCCGCTGTATATCGGAAAATAAACACGTTATTCGAACCCTTGGTCTAACGATTTTTACTACTAAACGTATATACATGCGTAAATTATATACCATACATACCTTTGTATTGCGTACTTCAACCACTATATTATTTTTGTATTCTTGTTATATACTTTCAACTTTTATATATAGCACCTCGCGATTAACGCGTACATGTCAGCAGTGCCATTATAACTCGTTTTTAATTGAACCTTGTGACCTTTTTTTTTTTGTTATTACACATTTTTTTTTTTAAACAGTATCGAATTTTAATTCGTATGTCGAATTAAGAACTCGCACTGAATATATATACTTATTTATTGAGTTTTTCCGAATATAAAACAAAATAAAAGTTTTTAATTAATTTTAGAATTCAATACAATAGTTAAGTCGAACATTTACAACGGTTATACCCTACACATATAATATATATATATATATACATATCCATTTGCTAGTTTCGCGTCGAATTAAATTACCAACGTGGTCGTCACTCATTAACGTCAGTATCTTCAGTTGAATTGTATTTCAGTCTCTCTTCTGCAATGGAAAGAACCTAAATTGAAATCAATTTTTTATAACAAAACTACATTGCTCTTCATGTTGAAAGTTGTTTTATTCAAAGCACCAGGTATATACTCTTTTTATGTTTACTAATGTAATACATATTATGTATGTATACATTACGCATTAAAAGT
The DNA here is from genome assembly GCA_034509805.1 of Sipha maydis. NCBI lineage: Eukaryota > Metazoa > Arthropoda > Insecta > Hemiptera > Aphididae > Sipha > Sipha maydis. The sequence goes on from JASXSY010002644.1 coordinate 2,024, forward strand.
TATTAAAAAATAATATGTCCGCCAGTCAAAAACTTTTGCCTGAAATCGTTTAACTCAAAATTTACTACCACCGTGAAATTAAATTCCATTATTAGTAACAATTTTGCATTCTATAACTTCTAAAATTCTGTCCCGATTATGACCAAAGTGTCGATGGACAAAACCTATTAAAATCAACTTATAAATATTATCTAACGTGTGGCGAAACTTATAAGACTATACATTTTATTATCACACTTAAAAACAGCAGTGTACGGAAGTGTAATAGAACAGTATTTTCATATCCATAACAAAATAATACAATAATTTAAAGTTGTGAAGTTTCTGTTTTGTTGATCATTATATTATCATTCGTCAACATGTTGTTCAAGACATTTCGTAAAATATAACGATAATTAATATTGTTGTCATCGGAATCAGTTGCTAATTCAACGTAATATAACTAAGAATATTAAATTCAAAAATTAGGAACTATAATTTACATAATATAAGTTTGATCGATCATTTTTCCCACACAAAGAGCTTTCGGAAAACCAATTCCCGAATGTTGTAAAATTGATTATATACCTACTTTTAAGAAATTTGTCTCGTCGCTATTTCTTTCAAATAAAATTACTACAGTGACCGTTGAGTATTTATAAGAGATCCTCATCTTACCCACTGGACGGTAGATGTATGCCATAGAGTATTATAGTGCATTCAATATCTCGATCTCGATGCTACGCGGCAAAAGATTTACTTGGATATCAGTTTAGAGACTACGGGACAATGGTCGTCCAGTGATTCCTGTTCACTTAACCGTACAGATTAAATCGAGTGATTTCGCCCTTCAGTTCTGTACACAATAGTAATGTACTTCAAAATCGACTCGAATGCCTTAGGAAAATTAGCTCTGCCGACCGGAAACTCTTACGTTAAATCACGAAAACTGAATTTATTGCTCTGATAACATTTCTTTGCGTATAAGACATACATTATTTAATATGTGTACCAAATGTTGCAACAACACATACCATACCATCTGTAATCGAATAACACGGATAACCAATTGCACTATCATGTCTCCCTCTCCGCGTTTAATATTTAGATAATTTATGTTATCGTTTTACTAATGATGTGGTGGTATTGTTTTGTTTCAGGCCAAGCTCAGTTCGTATCTTTTGCGGACCAAACAGAGACGTCGGTTTAGGCGGACTTCTTTGGAATTCAACCTCAAAAAAAAAAAAAAAACATTTTAATTATTATTATTTTTTAATTCGATATATGTATACAATATTTAGAATTAAAATGTCCTAGTCTTCGGAAAAAAAAAAAAAAAAGCACACTATAAGTCAATTAGAAAAGAGGGAAATCGTATTTCATGCTTTACGTACGTTTTATTATTATTATTATTATTATTATTATTATTGTTATAATTTTATTTATTCCCTCGTCGCAGATAAATGTAAACGAATCGTCTTCGTCGTCTTATATGTACATATATTGATACAAACCGTGTTTATCATATTTCACGTTTGAACGGTTATTTTTTTGTTTTTTATTTTTTCAATTCAAGGCTTTGCGTCTTTCTACACAACACACAACTTCGCCACGACGAAACAACGCATACACGTCATACACCGCGATTTTTCTCAAAACCAAATTATATTTCGTATAAACGTGATAAAATGTTCTCCGCCATAACACTTATATGACACTTTTACCGGCCTTGATTGCAAAATCGTTAAATTACGACCATGCTTTGCTTATACTCGTATAATATCGTACTCACGATGAAACTCATCGTTTCGGAATAATAATCGTCGTGTACACGTGACGTCGGTTAGGTAAATACGCGTACAGTTCAACCCCTCCTCCCTTGTTATCGTACGTTATTGCACGTTTCCCGAGGTTTTCTTCTCGTCTCACCCATACACTGCCGAACGTCTCCGCCTGCTAAAGCTAGAAATCGATTTCGTTAAATTGTTCGTTCATTTTTGCGATAAGCGCATAGTGTCTGCAAGAGAAAAATCCCCAAAGTTATGCTTAAAAGCGAAACTTTGGCTTGTTTGAAAACCAACGAAACTATAAGACGTATAAATCATCTGCGCTCTTCACCGGAACTCCGAAACCCCGAAACAGCTATCGTGTTTTCATCCATCCATTTGGATACGGCTTGGGGGCGACTTGCTCGTATTATTCGTGCAGTTAAAGTGCACACACGTAATAATCAGCAACGGTGAATGTAATATTATTTATATACATTATTTATTTACACGAGCGGAAACCGTTTTTTTCTTTTTATTCCCGTCCCGCGTTGTCCGCGGTATCCGAAATTGTTGACCGGGAATTGTGTGTCTGCGTTTCTAACGTGTTTCTGCCCGTCGTAGAATGAAAATTCACGCACGCCACGCAAGTAAATTGATAACATTATAAGCGATGACACCGCTTCAGGTGACCGGTGTTTCGGACATATTGTTACGTTCCATCGTTTTCATCACGCAGCATCACGGCGAACGATGTAATAATATGCCGTATTATTATTATTATTAATATAATAATTATTGTTATTATGTAAATTCGACCGGGTAGTTCGCGTCGTCTGCACGCAGCCGGCGAATGGCGCGCGTAGTTGATCGGATGGAAAGAGGGCGAGACGTAGGTATGCGCGTGTAATATTATCAGCAGAGCGTGCATACTGTTGTAAAACCTACACACACTACTCGAATAAAATCAATACAAAACGTTGAAAATAAACACATTAATATCGTTATAAGCGAATACATTATTATTACTATTATTATTGTTATTATCAAACGGTCTCGTCGTCGCTCCGTCGCGAATTTATTATACCTATGTATTTTTATATAAACGCGTATATGTATATATTATTCGCAAGTTTTTCAAAAATACCATTCGAGCTTATCTCCGGCTCTCTCTCTCTCTCTCACTCTCTCGCTCACTCTTGCTCTCTCCCTTTCTTTTTATCTCAGTGGTATACTCAAACTCTACGGTGGTTCCTCCTGCGGCGTGTACATATAACCACGTAATATACCTACCCCTGCTAGAGGTTTTCTTCGATTCTCGGCACTCGCGTGGGTGTATTGTACCTCTATACATGTGGTCCACCGATGCGTCCATGATTATGTCAACATCGCTCAAGGCTCTTTGAAAAACACAAAGTTTTATATAAAACTCGTCGGAGCTTTTACTTTAATTTCATTTTCTTATTTTTTTTTTTTTTATAGTTCAACGAAAAACTAGAAAATTCCCGGAGGCATCCGATTCTTGTATACAATATAATATTATTGGAAACTCCGTACAAATATATATATATATATATGATAGGTACTTATTACTACGCTTCACCTCATTCGAGGCTGCAGGTCTGACGACAAAACGCGCGTGTACCACTTTTCCGCAATATCCATTCTCTATGCAGTAGAACGACCCAAATCATATTTCAACTATTCAGCTATAAATATTTCAACAGTAAATATACCTAATAATAATAGATTTCGTGAAAATCTATAAGCCGCGATCACTGATCGAGACGGTTAATACGACAGCTAAGGTATTGACACGATTCTGCTTGGAAATTGGATACGGTTACGTGAAAAATATGAATAACAACATTCAATATTTATTACTGGTCTCTTCGGTATCGTCATACGTGATCCCTGTTAAATACTTACAAGCACACAAGCACATAGGTACCTATAAACAATATTTCTTATACAATTCGAAGGCTCGACCGAAATGGTGAAATGTTTAATATCATTTCCCAGCCTTCGATAAAATCCACGGCGGCATTTCTTTTCTTTTCGAATATAAAATAAAGTTATTAGTTATAATTTATTTCTCCACCCCTTCAACATAAACCGAATCCCCTAAGTGACGTAAGAAAACGGGCAGGAGATGACAGTCACGTGACTTCCATGTTTCAGCGATTCGCCAGCGAAATGAAATGACTAGAAAAAAAACACAAAAGTAGTAATAACGATACAATTATATACCTAGTATATGAAACATATTTTAGAAAATTTTGATGAATAGGTTAATACATTTTGTACTCTGACTTTATGTTATAAAATGCAATGATTCCGTTGAATAAAACAAAAATAATTCGGAATTATAAAAAATGAAAATGTATATAATTTCGATTTTATTATAAAATTATTATTAATTATTATAATTTTTTTCTTTAATTTTCGCACCTAATAATAATATATTAGTAGACATTTGAACACCTTACTTGTAAAGAAAAAAAATGTATTTGTATTAAAATTATTATTTATCATAATGTTAAATACTCATTGATATACATAATTTTTATTATTATTATTAATATTATATTTTTAACACTATTTTTTGGAAGATCTTAAATTATCGTATTTTTAAATTTTATTAATAGAAATGTTATTATGGTTATATTATAGAATTATAGACAATTATATTACTATCATAATATATATATATATATATATATATATGTGTGTGTACTAGTATGTATACATATATAATTATAATTACCGCCTTATTCGAAATTTTAGATTTAAGTCTTGATTACGATTCTTTTTGTCGTGAACTTATGAACACCAATACCACTGTTGTTACTATTTTATCGAGCTATTACTGTGATTTAATTTTGTTCTATAAACGTCTGTCCGCCTTAACATCTTCTATGTGACTTGTATGTGTACATACATTTTATTTACATAATTATATTCTATATATATATATTTTTAAAGCACTTCTGTTGTGTATATAGATATATTATATGTGTATATACGAGATCGTTTAAATTTTTAACTGCAATTTGCGACTGCATTAATCTTCATGATATATGTAATTATAACGTATTCTTCGTTATTTTTGTTACATAAAATCGAACGGCTCTGTGTGTATACATACATTTATTATATTTAATTAAACAATTAGACTATATATAAATTATTATTATTATTATTATTATTATTATTATTATTATTATTATTATCTTGGTTATTGTTATTACTGGTAGCAAGTGTGGTACCACTTTCGTTAATTTCAGTTTATGTCTATATACTACATAATATTATTATGTCTGTAATGTTATTATTTATAATGTTGTTGTTATTCGACAATCAAAACGAATATGATTTGAAGCGCTCTAGTATGGTAGCGGTTATTGTTTAGTTTTAAGTGAAACGATTATTATTATACTTTTCTTTATGAATTCTATATTATTCACTTTATTATATCATATTATTAAGATTTATCTGATAATACATTGGTAATCGTAAATTATCAATGTGAATCTTAAACCTTAGAAAATTAAACACTACCATTTGTTATACATAACAACCCAATTAAACAATGATATTTTTATTTTATTCGGGTCTCCGTTTTTTATTATACCTATTATACCTTTATATTTTTCAGATGATACTATTATAATATATAACATGTATTCGATTATGAACAATGTATCATTAAAAATATATTTGTAATACTTCGGTTGAGAGAGTATTTTATTATGTTTCATCGTGTCGGACATTTAAGCGATACCGTTTCAACGATAAACCATTTCGGCGACATGCCGTTATAATTTAGGCCATTATCAAAATTGTTGAGTACTATGAATATTTAAAATTATAAATTAAAGCCATTAATTAAGTTAATTATTAAATTAATAGCCATTTAAATATTATAAAAATTTAAAAAATAACAAATATGTTATAAATAGAGCATGGTTTTATATTATCTTAAAAATTTTAATATATAATTGTAATATTTTTGAAAAATATTAGTGAAACATGTGAAAAATTGCTTATATGCAAATAAAAATGAATAACATTATTAAACTAATAGTTATTAACATAATTTTTTCATAACTTTATTTTTAATATTAAATTTCTAAACGAAATAACACAAATAAAAATAATAATTTTTCGTTAAAATAAATCAATATTCATCCTTCCAATTGTATCACCTTAATGATAGTGTAATAGTTTTTAATACAGAAGTAACGACTGAACATTTTTTTTATGGCAATGATAAGTTTTAAGTAAAAATCAAAAATAGAAATCCAACTCAATATTATTTTTCGTGTTGTAGTACATTGCATGTTAATTAAACATTTTCCAACAAATCGCTAATGGCTGTCAGTAAAAAATCATATAGTTGATCATTCAATATAACATAATATGTGGCTTATAATACACTTGTAAATTAGAAAAAATCTGTACTCATCGAAGTTCAAAACTTCGTATTTTCGGAATCAGAAATCCATCTATTGTAAATCTATAAATTAAGCTCTAAATCTGGATTTTGGTTTTGAAATTCGTGGTTTGAATTCTATTGCGTATTTATTTTATAACATGTAAAGTCATGATTACCAAATTTTTATTGTTCATTAAACATGTCGTTTAAATTTATAACATTAAATACATTCAACCCAAAATAAGGGTCATAAATAAATCGGAATTTTGACGTCTGAAATTCGGATTTTTTAAGAATCCAAAATTATGTCACATCGCAACTATACACTAAGTATACATTACGCTAATGGATGGAAAATCACGTAACCATGGTTTGACTATGTGAGACCTTTGTTCGATGTACATTATTCTTCTTATTATTCTCCTTTCTATCAACAATTTGGAGTCAGCTGCCCTTGTCTTAAACCTCTACTCGTCTCGATTTTCTGCATCCTCTAAGCACACATCAAAGATCCCTCATATCATTCTCAATCGTATCCAACCATATCTTTATTGGTCTTCCTCTTCTTTTTTCCCTACAACGTTCATTTTCATAACCAATCTTATTGCTTTTGTTTCCTCTCCCCTCATCACATGCCCAAACCATCTCAGTCTGTTTTTTCTCATCTCATCCATTATTAATGCTACAACAATACTTGCTCTCATATATTTATTTCTTATTCAACCTTCTCCCATCACTCCACTCATCTATATAGGAATTTTCATTTCCGTAACACTCATACTCTGTCATATTTTCTTGACAACCGCTCAACACTCACAACCATGAATCATAACTGGTCTCACTATATTCCTGCAAAATATACCATTCCGTCTCATTGGTATTCTCTTATTACATCAAATAGCCCAACGCTTCTCTCCATTTCATCCGACTCCATTTAATCTTATGATTTACATTTTGCCAATGCCCCCATTCTTTCACTTTCACCGCTTATTGTTATTGGTTTTCTCATCCCCTCAACTTCTTGATATCTTACTCCAAAGTCATACTCCATATACTCTGTCTTATGATCCAACCTATTATGAATTTCTTCCAGATTTTTTTCTACCAAATCAATATAATTAGCAAATATCATAAACCATGGTATCTCACTCTATATCTTTTTCGTAACTTCATCCATTACTACAGAGAACAAATAAGGATTTAGAGCTGAACCCTGATGCTTATCTACTCCTACGTTGACACTAATTTTCAAGCCTTCATACATGTCCTGAATCATATTTATATATATTTTTGGAATCTCTTTTCTCAATTATACCCACTTTAAAATTTCCCTTGACACTCCATTATACACCTTTTCCAAATCTATAAAAACATTGTATAATTATTTCTTCTTTTCCCTACACTTCTCTCCCAGTTATCTTACACGAAATAATAGCTGTATTGTCGATTTTCCTGTTATAACTTCAAACTTATTTTCTGATATTGATATTTCATTTCCTATTCTTTTCTTTATAAAATTTTCCCAAGTCTTCAATCTATAACTCATCAGCTTTATTCCTCTACAGTTCTCACATTTATATATGTCTCTTTTGCCTTTAAATATTGGTACAATAAAACACTTTCTCCGATCTTCTGGCAATATTTCCCTCCATTAACATCTTATTAAAAAATGTTTTCAACCATCTAATGCTTACATCCCCTAAAATTTTCCACAGTTCTATAGGCACTTCACCGCAACCTTCACTTCCTCCTCACTAACTAAACCAATCAATTCTTCATTCGATGACATTATCTCTACATTTTCTTCTAGTTACTCCTCGTTAAGTAATCACTCAAAATATTCTTTCCATCTTTTTTACACATCTTCATTATTTTTTATCACCCTCTTATCCTCATTTTTCATACACCAAACATTTTGAAAATCCCTGAATCGTTTTTCTCTAACCTTGGCCAGTCTATAAATTTCTTTTTCTCTTTTTCGTGTTTCTAGCCTCTTATATAACTTACTATACATATTAAGCTATGCGTTGCTTACCGCATTCTTTACTATTTTCATATATTTTTATACTCCATCCAATCTTTTATCTTTTTGCTTTCCTGCCATAATTTACATTGCTTTTTCTTACTTGCTAATATTCTCTTAATCTCTCCATTCTATCACCACATTTACTTGTTTTTTGGCATACTACTTTTAGTTTCACCAACAACCTCTTTTGCTATATTTTAACACAGTTGGTATTCTCTTCCAAACCTCATTAATATTTCTCTCAGCATTCTCACGCAGCTTTTTCTTTTACTTTCTTTATAAACTAATTGTCTTTGTTTTCTATTAGTTTGTACCGATTTATTCCTATTAGTTAGCCACCACCGAATTCTCAACTCCTGTCCTGTTTTTCATGCCTTACTTATTATATTGACCTTCTTTTCACTACACTATACCTCTTTTACTCGTATAACCAAACTATGTTGTGTTAATGCACTCTCTCCAGGAATAACTTTACAATATTTTAGTATTTTTACACTTTCTCTCTTCCACATAAAATAATCAATCTGCAACTTATTTCTTCCCCCTTCGTGTTATATAATGCTCTTATTTTTTCCTTAAATATGTATTGATTATTATAAGCTTATACGATGGTTCTAAATCCAAAACTTTTTCACTAGACTTATTCTTTTCACCACATTCATACTTTCCATGCACTCTTTGATACTCTATTTTCTCACCACCTAAATGTACATTCACATCATCATCAATCACAGTATCTTAATTTTCTGGCATTCCTTGCATATAGATATTAACATGACTTTATAAATTACGGTTCTGCTTATCTTCTTGAAATAGTTATATCAACAAGTTAGTTTGTCATAATATTGTGATATAATATTTAAGGGTGGAACTATGGAAAAGAAGACGGGAATTCATCCCTAGGTGTAAAATTTTAAAGAGTGTCATTTTTATAGTATATTTACCTATATGTATACAGTAAAAATATTTTTATCTTTTTTAATGATAATGTTTTAAAGCTCGATAAGTATGATTGCATGCTAATTATTAGAAAAAATAATTGGGAAGGGTATTTGATTCTTTTTTTACGATAGGTATGGCGTAATATTAATATTAATCATAATATTGTGATTGAAACGAACGACAGTGATTGGATATTAAATACAGACACCTAGGAACCAATTATGTAGTGGTACAAATTGATATCTCATGAAGCCGTGTATTCTTCGTGAGTGGAATACCCTTGAACTACCCTTTGACAACAAAATCATCTAGCAAAATTAATATAACTTGCCCACAATATTTAATACGCACTATAGAATAATAATATGTAATGTCGGCAACGCCGTTTATTATTACGACCCAATTTATTTTGATAATATGTATATAATACACCAGTCAAGTTGATTATAGCTTACAAAATTAATACCAGACTGGAACATACTTGTAATATCTAAATTCGGTTTGGGCTGTTTTCCAATTAAGAATTATTTGTAGGTGTACCTTTTTTCATTCTTTGAGTAACAATGGGTACTGCTTTTCAATAACAATATTACATATAGCCATATAGTATTATATTAGTAGTTTAAAGAGATAGAAGAGTACTTTGTGACATTTTTTGAGTTTTCAGCCCTGGTGCTGGCCAAGCTATCGGTCCATTTGTTCCCATCCAATTATTTCCAAACGTATCGTTAAGATATTGTCTAACAACAATAGCATTATGTGCTGGAGCACCATCTTGTTGAAAAAACAAGTTTTCTCGAATATTTAATGGAACATTTTCTAACATTGGTGGTAAATGATTAGAGAGAAAATCCAAATATCTTCTTCCGTTTAGGGTTCCGTCATAAAAGTAGGGCCCTATTATGGACCCTCCTAATATTCCACGCCACACATTTGTTCCCCACACTGTTTGGAAATTAGTTTCAAGTGCCCAATGTGGATTATTACTTGCCTAAAAACGGTTATTTTGTTTATTTATTACGCCATTATTTGTAAATCTACTTTCATCTGTCCAAAGAACATACTTTAAAAATTGAGGATTATCTTCAATTTTTACCAGTATCCATGCAATAAACAATAATCTACGTTCACTATCTCCCGCTCGAAGATGGTGAACTAAATCCGGTTTATAGGGACGAAGTTTAAATTTTTTTAAAATTGAATGTACCTTGCGCGGGTTAATTCCAACTTTATTTGCAATATGACGTATGGATGATCTTGGGTTAATTTGAACATACGCCAATACTTGTGTTTCAGTTTCTTCGTTAACTTCATCCTGTACGTGTGGTATTTGACGACGATTACCTCTATTTCCAAATGAACCATAAGTTCGGATTTGATTTTCGAGCCTTAAAAAATAATTATGCACTGGTTGATATCTATTGGGATATCTTTCAGCGTATAATTGTGAAGCTTGGCGAGAATTTCGATGGCACTCATTAAAAACTAATATCATATCCTATTTCTCACTATGACTAGCCATTTTTGTATAATAAATAATCAAAATTATTAAAATAAAACAAGAAAAATCAGAATTCAATGAAAATTTATCCAATACGAACGTTATTCTCGGTTTGAATAATCATCAAATTACTACTATAAATTTATAACTTTCAGTGAAATAACGGTGGGTATTAGGTACACATTTAATAAGATAAACGAAGGTAGGTAGTAATGATTAATGAACTTAATAGTGTATCCACTAGTCAGTCGATAAAGATAAGTTATAAATACAATTTTTTTGTGATATCTGGTTCACAATACGATAAGAATTATTTTGAAATAATTATGTAGATTAACTTTTACCTTAGGTATTTTCTACCAAAAATAATAATAAAATGATAAAATACAGAGCATTGAAAAATTGAACAAAAACGTTTTTTGTTTAAACTTAGGTTTGCTGTAATTCAGTCAATTTTTGAGATAGGAAAAAAGTTTTCCTATCAAAGTTGCTTAAAAAAAATAGTTCTATCGAAATCTGGTGTTGAAAATAGGTGTTGCTATTTAAAAAAATATAAGTTTTATTGCGCATGCGCAAAATAACATAATTAAAAGTTCGAAAATGATAACAAAATGTGTATTTTAGTATTCCCTAACTCCTCGAAAAAACCCCATTTCAATCCAAGGTCACTGAACGGAAATATTTCGTGTTACCATTTGAGTGAAACACACTGTGTATATATATATATATATATATATATATATATATATATATATCGCCAAATATTTTTATAACTTTTTTTTTTTTTTTTAACTTTATTTTAAAACATACAATCTGTAATTTAAATTTACAATAAGCATGTGTGCGGATATACATAGATTTGACATGCGACGCGTGAAAAAAAGAAGCCACCCAATAGCAACACTTTATAACAGAAGTTAGTTTAATTTATGGTTTTTTTTTTTTTTTTTTTTATATTAATTTTGGTTTAGATCACGACACCATCTTCTCTTTAATCTACGCGGAGGATTGCCAGGAATGGTGTCAGAGTTTAGTGCTGATATTAAGGGATTAGGATGGTTGGTTAGTCGTAAACGAAGTCGTTTATATAGTAGTCTTGCAGTTTCATCTACTGTGTTAACTCTTAGGTCGGTATGTAGAGTGTGATTTGAAACATAGAATGGAGCATTCGTAATTATGCGAAGAGTTATGGACTGAAAGGTTTGAATTTTGTTTGTATTGGATTTTTTGGCAGCTCCCCATAACAGGATGCCATATGTCCAAATAGGCATCAATAAGGTTTCATATAAAAGTAATTTAGTTTTTATGTTAAGTTTTGAGTGTTTGCCGATTAAATAGGAGAGGGATTTACGTCTAGCGTTTAAGAGAACTCGTTTGCTTTTAATGTGGTCTGCCCAGGTTAGGCGTTGGTTTAGAATTAAGCCTAAGTATCGAGAGCTAGTGACTTTTGGGATGATAAGACCATTTAAAGTGCAGGTGGTACAACTCCTTTTTTTAAGGTGAAGGTTAAATGAGACGATTTAGTGTGATTAATTTTTATTTTCCATTTCGTGTACCAGGACGACATGTGATCTAAATGAGTTTGTAGGTTATAACCAACAGTTAAAGGGCTTTCGTGTGAGGAGTAAATAATTTTGTCGTCCGCGAAATCCGCAACAGAAGTATGATGTGTCGTGGGTTGGTCTGCCGAGTATAGGTTAAACAGAATGGGAGATGAAATAGCACCTTGGGGAACTCCTGCTGCTAATGGGGCTAAAGTTGAAATTTCACAGCCTACCTTTGTTGTGAAGTAACGGTCTTCGATGTAAGATTTGAAGAATAAGTAGTAAGGAGGGGGTAAGATTTTTTCAATTTGTACAGAAGGCCGGGATGCCAAACCTTATCGAATGCTTGTGCCACGTCGAGGAGGACGGCGGAGCAATATTCTTTTTTTTCCATGGAGTTAGCTATTGAGTCTGTCAGCCGATGTACTTGGTGGATGGTTGAGTGGCTTTTGCGAAAGCCAAATTGGGTTTGTGGGATGGTTGATACGTTATTTATGAAGGGAGTGATACGTTTCAATACTAATTTTTCACAGAGTTTAGCGAAAAGAGGCAGAAGACTTATTGGACGATATAAAGAAGGGGTTTCAGGTGGTTTACCTGGTTTTAAAATTAAAATTATAATAGAAGTTTTCCACAGTAGAGGAAAGTAGGACAATCTTAAGATAGAGTTTAATATATGAGTGAGGTGTATAATAGCTTTTTTTGGTAGCTGACGAGCTACTTCAGCTGTAATAAGGTCTAGACCAGGAGATTTTTTGAGAGGAAACTGTTTTATATAATATTGGAGTTCGCCAGGTGTAAATGGTTTTGGAGGTAGGTAGAGAGGAAGGGGAGAAATTAGGGAGTTTTCAATATATTCTTCAAAGGCGTTATTTACAATGTCATGATGTGGTTGAAAGACTTCGGTTAAGTGAGAACGAAAAAGTTCTGACTTTTCTTTATCCGTTTTGCACCAAGTATTATCTTCTTTTTTTAAAGGGGAATTTATAGGCTTTTGCTTTAAGCAATTCCGAGTCGCCTTCCAAAGAGAACCATTTTTTGACGTTAGTGAGGAGACCCAAGAACTAAAATTGTCGTTTCTGAGTTGTTTTAGAATTCGTTTTAGTGAAGATGCGAGATTATTAAATATGTTTTTATCGGATGGAAGTCTAGTGCGTTGCCAGATAGCTCTAGCACGTCTTTTTTTCGCTATTAGTTCACGGATATGGATGGGAATCGGGGAGGAGTTTTGGCTTCTAGGAGAGGTTTGAGTAGATGAGCTCCAAGCAGCTGATTGGATTATTTCTGTAAAATATTGGATAGCATCTTCTATGTCATTTGGGTGCTTAAGACGGGTTTTAAGTACCACTTTTTGTTCTATGATTTCGCGGAATTTATCCCAATCTATGGAGCCGTTCGTTAAGCTAGGTTGACGGGGCTGGGTGGAAGGTTGAGCATCTATAGTAAGTAGTACTGAGGTGTGGTCAGAGCACGGTTCGAGTAAGTTTTTAATAATATTTTGGAAACTGCTGGGGATAAAAGTTATAAATATGTCTAATATATCGGGGCGCTTACTTATTGACGTTGGCCAATATGTTGGATCTGAGGGAGCTAGTATAGAATACTTTTTTAAATTAGCTAATTGAAGTAGGGTACGTCCTTTAGGATTAGTGGTGTGGCAGCCCCAGAATTGGTTTTTGGCATTCAAGTCTCCTCCTACTATGAAATAGTGACCCAATGAGTTGAAAAAGTGTTCATATTGTATTAGTGTAATTTTATGTTTGGGTGGGAAGTATGTTGCTGCGATTGTAACAGGTATATGATTTAATTTAATGGTTAGAATTGCTGATTGTAAGTAGTTTTCTTGTATACTTTGGCAGGGGGTATACAAGAGTGAAGACTTAATGATAATTGCGGCTCCCGCATGGGCGGTGTTGTCCGGGTGGTTTGAGGTAATTATATTGTAACCGGGTATTGAGAATTTAGTGTGTGATGTAAAGTGTGTTTCAGAAATCAGGGCCAAATCTATTCTTTTGTCATTTAATACAGTTATAAGTTAATTTCTATGATTGGATAAGCCGTTGGCATTCCACATAAGGATGGCTAAGGATTGAGATGTAAAAGAGTTAATTAGCATTTGGTTTTAAGAGACGGTCGAGAACAGTGGTGAGGATAGAGAGTAATGGATTTATAAGCGATTTGAATTCGTTGAGGAAGTTAAGGAGTATATTGTCATTTATGAGACTATTTGATGTTTGGGAAGAATTAATTGGGGAGGCGGCCTGTGCATATGATTTGGGAGGGTTTGATGGTGTATTAGTATTGGAAGTATGCTGATGAGTGGTTTCAATATTAGAGTTATAATTAACATTATTAGTATAGTTACTATTTTTTTTTGAGATGGGTTTACGAAGCTGTTGGAGACTTTTGTATGTTTGACAACCTTTGTAATTCGCGGGATGGTCTCCCTTGCAAAGGGCACACTTGGCCGGCAAATCCCTGGTTTTGGTGCAATGGGTGGATGGATGTTCATCTCCGCAACGAACGCATCTTGGCGAGTAGGAGCAATATTTTTTAGAATGACCATAGTCTTGGCAGTTATGACACTGTAGTATGTCTCTCCGTTTATGTGGTTCCTCAATTTTAATTTTATTGTGGAGTATTGAGGTCACGTTGAATATGTCAGTATTGATTGCTGCTGGCTCAAGATCGACAAAAAATATTGGAAGATTGTTTTTTGTGGATTTTTGAATAACATTAGTGACTTGTCGTACCGAGAAGCCAATTTCTTCTATAGCAATTCCTATTTCGACTGTTGGTGTTGACGGGTGTAAGTTTCGGATTACGACTCTGAACGGTTTATCTTCTAGCGGTTGATAGGTATGGTACTGGGCTTGTTTTTCTTTTAAAAAGTTAATTGTTTTCCGATAGAATTCAGGTTGAGTAGTTTGTACTTTCAAATTATTTGTGGATGACTTAAATACAAAGTTTTCAGAACCGATCAATTTAATGAGCTGATTTCGAAAGCTGACGAAGTCTAGAATTCCACGAATAAATATTGGTGGAGGTAGTTTTATTTTAGCAGGTTGATCTACTTCAATATTCGTAGTGTCGTGTGTGTGAGTGTCAGATGACTCAATGATATTATCATCTGTGGAAAGAGGAGAGTAACGATTTGCTGTAATAAACATTGGTTTTTTGTGTACTTGCGTATCAGATTTTGGTGAGGAGAGGAGACGTTTAGGTTTGTTTTTTGGTAATTCGAAATTGTTTTCATCTATTTCTACATCAGGGGTAAAGACATCACTTGATTCACTCTGTATACGTTCAGATTGTGAAGTATTTTGATTACTGGTTGAAGACTTATCTTTGTTTATTTTTGTTTTTGTTTTGATAGAGTGGCTGGGTTGCCCTAGGGCAGGGGTCGCCAACCTTTGCAAACAAGTGAGCTACCTTTGACATTTTAAGTCCCTGGTGATCGACCTCCAGGAGAACTTAGGTCTTTATTTAGGTGTAGAAAGAGATTTGTTTTATGAGCAAAAAAAAAAAAAAAACCAAGTCTACACTCCAAAGAACAAATATTTATTGTTTCTTCATGATAACAATAATGTGATTTTATAACTTTATAAATGCGATAACTGGCATTAGTTTTCTGCAAGTTTGAGAGAATTCAGGGAAATTCCTAGAATACAATATGGCAATCCACATTATCACGCGATCAACAGTGGTAAAATTAATTTTTACAACGATCGACCTATATTCCTAGAAAGATCGACCTGTCGATCGCGATCGACTGGTTGGCGACCCCTGCCCTAGGGGTTTCATTACGTGAAGCGCGTTATCGTTGCGGGATGCCGAGATAATGGCCTTTAATGAGCGGCGCGGTGCCGCGCCGGCTGGTCGGTGTGCGTAGATAAGGTTGTTATTTAATTGCAATTATAATTACCACTTTTTTAGGATTGTAGTACTGATTCAAATTTGGCTTCACTGTATAAGAGTTGAATCTGGTGACATTTTTCGTTGCGCATTCAATGGTATAAAAATTTAAATTTTTTGACCAACGGAAAACTGAGCATAATACATCTGGATAGACTAGTGTAAAGACGTGTGTCATGAACGGCGTCGTATCGAAGACTATTTTTATAACTTAATAAACAATTTTAGATTTGATACAAGTAAAAATAAAATTACAATAAAACCAAAAATTTTTTTCTCGAGTACTCAATCTTTTTCGAATATTTAACAACTCAAATTATCGAGTACTCGGCATATTTCAAGTACTCGAATTTCAAACTCAAGTGGATTCTAAATAATTGAAACTCAACTCGACATCAAAAAACAATACTTGTCTAACTGTAGTAATTTATAATAGTAATTAGTAATTTGCGGCTTGAAAAGTCTTGTGATATACAATTTATGAGTATAATTAATTTTCGTTGTATTTCCCGTATATCATTTATCATCAAATATTCCATGTAATGAGTAGTTGTTGCCGTCTTATAAAGGTCCAATTCAAAACTCATTTCTGTATAGGTGCGAATTATGACAACGAAATGCACATTTTGCGGTCATATACGTGTTTCAAAAAACAATACAACCCCCCGAACCAAATTTGAATTCCGTATAATATTTATGCATTAAGCTAATTGGGGGAATGGAGAACAAAACCAGCTTGGATTGGTATTTTAATCGAAATCCATAAAAAAGAGTATATTTATTACTATGTATTTTACTAACTGCATTACCATTAGAATCGTTGATTTTTAATCATTTTTCTTATAAATAATTTTCATAATAATCAAGAACGGATTGATCATGTCTTCTTTTGAGAAGAGACTTAGACTTTGAAGTTAAAGATGATCCTTTTATTTCAACGCAATATGGCTCACATGTTTCCCATGTAGTAATTACTTTAATTTTGTCAATTTTAGATTTTATTTTAAAAAAAACTTACCATCTAAAATGGACATAGAATCCGTTATTTCAAACACTTCAGTAATATCCTCAATTGATTGGAATTTTTGAATCTTCACTACTTACATTTGAGAAATTCATATTGAAAAAATATTGATGTTCAAAAGTATTAAAGGCGATTGCCGTCTGTCACACATTCATACGTAAAGACTCTCGCGTAAAACCACTAACGCGGCCACACGGCACAAGTAATTTTCAAAGATAATCTTTAAAGTTTATGTTCCTATATAGTACAAAGTATATCTGACAAAACCACGTTTTCAATCTTTAGATATCAAAAGATCAAACAGATAATTTCTACAGCTTTATACGTACCTTTGTGTTATTGTGTAAAGCTCTGTATTAATTGAACTTATAAATATGACATACAACCTATGTACCTACTAATATATACGATAAAAGCTACACACCTAAATCTAATAAGTAAATAGTAAATGGAATATACTATATTATACTATTATATAATATATAATATTCAATATAGCATGCGCCTGAATTATATCAAATAGAATAAAACAATATTGGAATGTGCACTGTGCAGTGCCTATGCGAGGAATGTGCAAAAAGTGCAATCGCACAGGGCCTCGCACTTTTGGATCAGCTGTAGTGTCTCACGCTTCTATTTTGTAGTATAAAACAATTGTATTGTAACAATTGAACTAAATAATATAAAACATTATATTTTATATATATCCTGTAACACATATAAATCGTATACATAATATAAATCCTACAAATCGTCTGTAATGAATATTACGTCCAGGTAAGGTTAATTTTATTTTTGTCATCTGATCATTGATTTTATTTTTGTTCAAACGTACGATTGTCCGACGATGTCAATTTTAGGTATGTACCCGTAACCTGCGATCGGTTGATAACAGTTAAATAGTTGGAACAATATTTAACTACAATTGAAATTTTTCATTATATTAACTATTAACATTCTTCCGGTTTGTAATATATATATATATAGTAAATATTTAAGTATAGAAAATATTCTAGATGCTTTTACGGCCCAGAAAGTTAGAAAAAAAAAATTTAAATAGAATTTACTCATTATTCAGTTTTTAGTTTTCAATTATATGTTTTAAATATTATGATTAATTTTAATATTTTTTTTATTTTATTATTTATTATGCCCTATAAAAGTATAAGATTGTATAAGCTATGTAATATATATTATTATGTACCTATAATGAAGAATAAACAGTGAAGAAAATTTAAAATATTAAATATTTTAAATTTTCATCACTGTCAATTCTTCATTATAGGTACATAATAATATATATTACATAGCTTATAATTTTAATAAAAATGAAAGAAAAAAAATATACTTTCTAATTAAATATCAACTGTTCAATAATAAAATATTTTACCTATGTTCCAATCTAACAATATAATAATTCGTATTCAGATCACGAGCCCCGAGTTTATAGTTTGCACTGGGCCTCGCAAATCATAGCGCCGGCACTGACACTGGGCCGTGCGAAACAGAGTGTCAAAACAAGTCAGATAATAAATATCAACAAAACGTTTGATTAGTAAATGATTAAAAAGATTTATTTTATTTAATATTTATTGGAATAATTAAAGATATTTGAATCAATTTAAAGACAACATAACTAATTCATTCTATTTAAAACTTAAGACTGAGACTATAGTGCTGATACTGAGACTAGACTATTATTACTACCTATTACTTAGATAGGTACAATAATAACGTCTTCAATATTGATAAATAGTTAATACTGAGATACAGGTACAAACTACGTAACTGTACTCTAACTAGAAGCCTTATAATCTTTATAGTATATATTTTTTATTTGTATTATGTTTTGAAATCGTTTGAATAATTTAAAAAAAAAAATGATTCCATAATCAACTTGTTTACTCAGATAACATAACCGAAAATTGATCGAATAAATATCTTTGAAATCTAGATGAATAATTTTTTTATTCAAATAATCATAGTTGAAAATTATTCCAATAATTATATGGATAAAATTTTGCACAATTCTGTATGAAGTAGGTCTTGTTGGTTGCTTCTTCTAATCGATAGATCGCGCCATAATATTATCTATATAAAACTAATTATTATTTTTTTTTCTCTTACAAATTGACTGTTGCGTGCCTGTATATACTTTTGTAAAATATGATGTTGAAGACGAAAGTAATAATCGATAAAAAGTGTAGGCCTTTAACCTATAACCTTCAATAAAATAAATCATACATTATTATTCATTTTTATATTTTATATGAAAATTGTAAATTTTATAACAGAATTTTATAACTACATATTTTACGTGGTGTTTATATTTTTTTTGCACGTCACTATTTTTGCTTAAGAATTCACAATAATTGTCTTGCACTACGTTTTTAATTAATATAACTGATTGATTTTTGGTGTATACCACTGTCATGTAAATGGATATTCTTAATCGAACCGAGAACGAAATCATTATGCGATTAAAAAATATATCAAATATATTAAAAATTAAAAAATTACTGGGTGTAATATACTGGAGATTCCTTTGTTATTAACGTTTTCTGTGGACCCGCATTCTAAATTAACAGTAAATATAAAAAAAAATTAAAATTAACTACATGAAATGTTTAACCCTTATACACACGTTGAGTCCATGACCCTGACTTGAATCTAAAACTTGTGCGTATTTTACTCGTTATTTATCAATTTATACAGTTTTGTTTTTTTATAAGTAAACCGTAATCAAATAAGAAATCTGAAATCTGTTGCGATACAATATACATATATCTTTAATAACATTTAATTCCCTATGAACTATGATCTTAGATCTAGCACGCCACGTAAATCAATATAGTTATTTACAAGATATTTTGACTAAATTTTGTGAAAAATATTTGGCTTTTTCTAAATGATGATTTTCTTTTAAACACACTTAGAAGTGATGTATTGTATATACAACTACAACAAGACGTGGTTATAAATATTTTATAACTTTTAGACAATCGAAGATTATCGGTTTTTTTTTTTTTTTGATAAATCTTTAATTTTCTGTGTACAAAGTTTTTTCAACTATATTGTGATTTAATACAACGGTAAGTTAAGTACAATGACCCTGTACAACTTACTGTTCAGACCGCAGTGAGTTTTTTTACCATTCGATCCGAGCCGTACGTGCATCATTATAATATGCTGGGCGTAAGTACACAGAATAAATATTACATGGGTTTTCGAATCGAGGAAATGTGACGTGTTCGGGAATCCGATTAGGGGGTATTCAATGGCGACAAAAACGGTCGGGTGAATTCAAGCTCGTACAGTTCCAGTGCATTTACGTGATTATTACCTAGGAATCGAATGAAACTTTAATGCTTGATTAATGTTCAATATATACATGTATTATCTATATATATGCTTCAGAAATCCATTTGCAATATTATGTATAATTATTTATACGGTTACGGTAGCGTTGTCCTGCGTAGGCCCGTCTGACGTGTCAAAAACTCGGACCGAATACAACGAAATACGAAATATAATTACTATCGTGAACGGGTTGCATGCCTATAGCATCGAGTGCCGTGATACACACTGCGTACGCACAAATGCCTGCAGTTGAACATCACAATATATCGTATTATAATCGTACTAGCCGAGTGCACAAAATTATTGCAACGAATCGAAAACTGCACTCGTGTCGTTGCGTATACGGTTTAAGTTGATGTACACATTCGACCGGTCGAACGACTGTTCAACGATATCTGACGGCAGCAATTGCAGTTGCCATGGTGAGCACCATTTTCATCAACTGTATACCAGTTTATACTTAAGACACAAGATACACCTCTACACTCCGGTGACGGTAGTTTTTTGGTTTTTTTTTTTTCTAATGACGTTTTTAAATTTGACGATGTTTTTTGACCCACCTACAATGCACGCGTGAGTCTTGTATCACGCGTTTCGTGCGGTACGTTCGAATCCGTTACAACGACGCGCTTATATATTGTATTCTTCCGTCCGCCAGATCGAGATGAAAAAAAAGCAGATAATAATTCTACTAATAAAAAATGGTAATAAAATACTTCTTCCAGTTTGACCTTCGTCATCCGTTCTATACGTTGTACGCACACGCGCACACGCACAATAATATTATATCGTTAAAATACCATCCGCGTGTGTGTTTGTAGTTACGCGACCAAAACGCTCCGCATCGTCGCCTGTGTACACGAAACCGGTCTGAGATACATTTCGTTATGTTACACGCCTATATATTATCATCTATATATAAAGTAATATATAAAGTAACATCATATATAAGTAGGTAGGCCGTTATAAATTATAAAAATTGTATTTCCTCGTTGATTACCGTTTCGAGGTATATTCGTCATAAATTGTTTTTTTTTTCTGAGATCCGAGATGGGTAATATATCGATGTAGGGACGGGAAACAATTCGGTTATCTAGGAAAGCAAGCGCCATACTTGTGTGATTCTATAGTTTTCTTTTTTAACAATAATATTGCATATACATATATTATATTCACTTGAAATGTGTTAATTGAAAAACATTTAAAATCACTGTTTATCGTGAAATTCGACAGTAAACGACTGATAACTTGCCTCCTAACGCATTGACTTAAATGTCCATAGGCGTTGTAGTAACACAACGAACATTTATAATATCTCTACTCAAAAAAAAACACCGGAACGCGGTTAGAGGTCAAAGGGTTTCGTATATACATATGCTCTACATATATGTACAATATGTATATTTTATTTGTATTAATAAGTACCAATGCGGTAATAAACAACAGTTCTAAACGAATCGGAATGAAATCAGTAAAAATGAAATGGTTCTGAAATAAAACATTTCGATATTACGTACGGACGTCGTACGGTACCGTCGGTGCAACGAGCGTGCGCAACACGTAGTAACAGTATTAATTTCATTATAACAACAACGGTTTTTATCGTCTGATAACGATTGTGTAACGTACATCACCCCAGCCCAACCATATTGGAATTTTTGAAAATTTACTTCACCAAGATTTAGTATGAAATTTGTATGAATTTGTACGACCATTTTCAGAATTTGTACGATCTTAGTTTTTCCGTTATCGAACAAAACTATAGGTTGGGCTGGGGTGATGTCACCCCAGCCCAACCTAAAGGGATATTTTAGCGTTTTCGATTTTTTTTCAATGCCATATTTTAGTACGTAATTTGTATGAATTTGTACGACCATTTTCAGAATTTGTACTATTTTAGTTTTCCCGTTATCTAACAAAAACCATAGATCGGGCTGGAGTGATATCACCCCAGCCCAACCTAAAGGGAAATTTTAGCGTTTTCGATTTTTTTTCAATGCCATATTTTAGTACGTAATTTGTATGAATTTGTACGACCATTTTCAGAATTTGTACTATTTTAGTTTTCCTGTTATCTAACAAAAACCATAGGTCGGGATGGAGTGACGTCACCCTAGCCCAACATAAGGGAAATTTCAGCGTTTTTGATTTTTCGTGGCTGTATTTTTATGAATCGCTTTTAAATTTGAAATAATCATATACATTTTTATTAAAGTGAGTTTATCTGTCGTATCTGTGCGATATTTCATAATCATTAATGGTACAATATATGTAAAATCTTCCATTGAACATAACAGTTTCCATTGGATATGCTATTAATTATTACCTACTTTTGTGTAGAGATGAGTTTATTTTCTCTACATTGTGATATTTATATGTATACACAAAATATAAGTTATACTTTATATATGGATGTATGGTAAACATTATATTAGATTATTAAATTATTATTAAAGATACGTTATTTATATTATGTTGTTTAATATTTCCAAAGAGATTAATTCATTTTGGGTATTATTATTATCATTGTTATTACTATTGTTAAATTCTATTCAAGCGTATATTATATTATTTTCCCAAAATAACTTATTTTAACAATAGACAGTTTTATATCATAGTATATATATATTTTTTGATACTAATTGTAACACGTTTACTATTTTTGGTGTTCTTTTACAAAAGTAATAATTTTATATTGATAATCATTTTCATTTTAGTCGTGACTGTCTTGACTATGAGTGTGTAATATCTGAATAATTTTATGTTAAGCACTTCCAAGTAGTGATTTTTAATACAATTATTTAGTATTTATTCTTGTTTTAATATTTTATTCCATTTTTTAATTTTTTAAAAATTTAAAATGAGAGACCGAAAACCCAAGATCCGTCCTGATGACATTATAAGTGCTATACTTAAGTTTAAAGAGAGATTTTTACTATAACTTGAAAACCAAAAATCGCAACAACTTGAAATTTTCACTAAATCTTTATATTGTCGTTTTCTATACATGGTTAAGTTTTCAAAGTATTTTGACATATTTTGACTTACTTATAGACAATTTAAATTTTCGATTTTTGTAAAATTTTTGTTTTTAAACATCTATAAAATTTAATTGGCAGACCGAAAACTCTTGAAAATGAAATACAAAGTTTATAATAAGTTAAACTTATCGTAACTAAAAAATATCGGTGATCGGTTTACTTAAATTTTTTTTATAAGCCGTTAATGCTCAAATTTGTATAAAATGTGTAAAAATCACGATAATTTGCAAGTTATTTTGTAGATAAAAATTCATAAAATTTTTTCTGTTCATACTTAAGGTTCAAAATTTTAACACTAGGTTATCTATAAGCTACTCTTCAAAAATCTTTAAAAAAATTTCTACCGAACTTAGAGGAAAAAGCCACGAAAAATCAAAAACGCTGAAATTTCCCCTATGTTGGGGCAGGGGTCACGGCGTTTTCAAACTTAATGAAATCACCGCCGAAGTATTATCGCACAAATTCTGAAAATGGTCGTACAAATTCATACAAATTACGTACTAAAATATGGCATTGAAAAAAAATCGAAAACGCTAAAATTTCCATTTAGGTTGGGCTGGGGTGACGTCACTCCATCCCGACCTGTGGTTGTTGTTAGATAACGCGAAAACTAAAATAGTACAAATTCTGAAAATGGTCGTACAAATTCATACAAATTACGTACTAAAATATGGCATTGAAAAAAAATCGAAAACGCTAAAATATCCCATTAGGTTGGGCTGGGGTGACGTCACCCCAGTCCAACCTATAGTTTTGTTCGATAACGGAAAAACTAAGATCATACAAATTCTGAAAATGGTCGTACAAATTCATACAAATTTCATACTAAATCTTGGTGAAGTAAATTTTCATAAATTCCAATATGGTTGGGCTGGGGTGATGTACGTGATTGTGTACGGTGCCGCGGTACAACGGAGATTGTATTCTCGATTGGATATTTCATTAGTCTAATGGAATAATTACCGACTAAAGGTCGAATTCCTCGGCGATCGGACGTGGCGACACGCACTCCGTACGGCGTATACAGCGATTTGTTTCCCGGCGGTAACCGCGGTTTCCGGGTCATGGCCTGCAGAGCTGCAGCAGCTGCTGTGTAGCGGATCACGCGACGACTTTTGTACCCGACGCGACTACGCGATAGATGACGCGCAGCGGTACAAAAGGCGTAGAAGTACCGTTTGGCGTCACTGCTGCAACAATATTAGTATACCGTTGACTTGTTATCGGTTAAACGTGACCCGCCGCAGGCGAACAACGATTTATTATTACAATCGCCGAGACGTTGTCAATAACAATTACTGCGTTCGTTTTTTATTTATTGTTGCGGCTGGGACGTACAGGTAAAAACGAACGCGATAAGCGAAACCGGATGCATTTCGTTTTCGGAAGCATACGAATATCAACCGCAACGTAGCATTTTTCATCGATTTATCGTTAAGCGAAAATCTGATTGGACAATCGACACCGTTGAGACGCTGCGCCGAGTCCCGTTCAAGGTGCGCAGTAGTTGGTTTCCACCGGATTCGCGGTAGTCTTCGTATCGTCGAAACTATGTAATGTAATAGGCAGTAATAAATGTAGGTGCAGGTGAAATTACGGATATGACGCGTAACGACTAGCTTACACACGTATATGGAATGCGCGCGAATAACGGGATCATCACACGGACGTGTAGTATTGTACTTACAGTAAAAACAAAACACGACCGTGGTAATTGAATGAAATATAAATAAGTCCCGTTCGCAAGAAATAAATATTCATCGTAATTGTGGTTTTATGGGGGAAGGAAGTACAGGGATCTGGATCCCCAGGTCCCAAGTTTAGGCTGTGATATGTGATATATTTGTTCGGGATGTTCATGTTTAAAATGTCGTGTTATTTGTGTTTTGTTTAGTTAAGAATTAAATTTTAAGTAATAAATTATTAATGGGTTAGACATTTTTGTGTCTTAATATATTAGAAATGATTATAAAAAGACCCTCCCCCCGGAAAAAGTTCCAAAAAACCACCACTGAGTCATCGCGTTATTGGATTATATTATTTCAATTAATTTTTTATACTTTTTAACTGTTGTATATAAAATATTATCTTTGAACTGCGTGTACAGTTACAATTTGATTTTCCTGTAAAATTATGTAAGAAAAGTCTGCACTCGGAATTCTCAAATAACAATGAACATTTTAAATTTAATAAAATACTATTAATATTCATATGACGATCAATAAGTCGGATTGTTCTATTCATGACAACAATAACATTGACTGTATTCAGCTACATAATTCAAAAATCTTGTACCATCACGTGTATAGGTGAACAATTAGTGAGATTCTGCTGCTATTGATCGATATTGTAAATAATATAGGTATAGTATATATTGATTTATCTATGTAAATTTTAAATATATTTACAATGAAAATTATAAATCCTAATTTATCAAAACGAAAATTATTCAGATTTGAATATTAAACGATCTTCGGTAGAGAAAAGTCTATCACGGTTTTCCGGCAGTTAAACTTCACGAATCTGATTTAGCCGTTCAACATATTTATTTTTTATTTTTAACGTACTTTTCTGTAGAAACGTTACTTGAACGTTTTGTTAATAGTAATCGTTTTAAAAGGTACTGAAATATGCACTCGTACGGTAAAAATCACAAATCATGCGTATGTCAACACAAAACCGTAAAATATGCAACCTTAAGAAATTTTACGTGTTGCAGGTGAGGGAAGGGTTGCCTAATCCTTAAGAAAGTGGTGGATAATATAAGTTGTGCATTTATCGTTCAAAAATCATTGAATCTGTTTCGTTTGAAACTCTCGCCCCGATCCGTGTGCAACGTGTATTATAATACGCATAGGTACTTATTATACGGTGACGTCTCCGCGGTTCGGGTCAGTGTCCCGATACGTTCGGTCGGATCGCGGTTGTCGTCGTGAATCGAATACACGGTCCGGAACAAACAGCGGTAGTGGTCGGAGCCGGTCGCGCGTTGCAGCCGGGAACCCCCGTCGGACGATCGCCGCCGCCGCCGCCAATTCCTACCTTTTCCACAACCGTCGTCGACGTACCGTACCTATACCGCACAAGACGTACGCAGTCAGTGCGTGCGTGTCGGTCGTCGTGTCCGGTAGTCTTGTGCGCGCCGCTTGCGTCTTATAATTATTTATATTTTTGATTTTTTTTTTCCTGCGTTTTGTTCATCGTCCGTTCGATCGCGCGATTGTAGTAACACGATTGCAGGGAAACACAATCGTTCGCCGTGTGGTTAGAATTACAAAATATTGCCGAGTTAATATCCGTCGGGATGACGTTCATTCGGAACGCCGCCGCCGGTTCGGCGCCGTTTGAAAAACGGACGGTTTTATTCGCAGCGTTCCTGTCGTGGTGCTGTTTGCACACTTCAGCCGACGATTCGGCGGTCGGTCAGCTGTTTCCGCTCGGTGTCCAGTTCGAGTACGAGTTCCGGAGCTCCGTGCTCGTCGACGGTCCATCTCGCCTGGACCGCACCAGCCCGACCAGTCCAGCCGGTCATCGCGTAGTCGGCCGACTGTTCGTCTCTAACATCTGGTCCGATCCATCTGATGGCAAGTTGTTGCGGTTACACGTGAGTACAGCGAAACGTCGCGGTCATACCTTCATCTTATCCGTCTTCATCTGGTGCAAAAACTTATGGTTTTTGATTGATATAAGATTTATCACAATTCATTGCTCCTTCTCGGGTACTTTGGAGTTTTGATGTTACAAGCGTTTTGTTTTTTTTTAATGTTGATTTGAACATTCACCAATATTCTCCTATAAAGATACAATGTAATTTTATATTTTTAATAGCGGTTTAAAATGCTTCTCTATACTAATACTGTTATTTTATACGAAAATACATAAATAATAATAATATATATGTTACATACCGTTGGTGCCTCATCGTATACGATACTCATTTTGTACACCAATACTTTTCCAGATTAATATAGTATATTACGTTAAAATCGTATTCTCTGTTAATTATATGTTTATGAATATTTTTAATTTTTTAAAGAGATAAGTTTGAAATAAAAATTCCAAAAAATAGTTGGTTTTTTCCCATACACAGTGATGTAAACAAAATGAATAAATCTCAGTCAAAAAACTACATAATTGAAATTAACCAGGAAATAATATAGTAAAAATTATGTGAAATATAATTAAATAAAGATAAAAGAAAATAAATATTTAAACTTGGTAAATGATAAAAATTAAAAATCAAAGTTATTATTTTGATAGTGAACTCCGATTCAGATTTCGTTATAACCTTCTTGATCAAGCCCTCGTGCTAATTTATATTATTTTTATTTTAATCAAACAATATTACTATACGTTATCTATTGTACAAGATAAAATGTATATATTGAAATTATATTAACAAATAAAACTTTATAAAAAAAAAATAATTGTGAACGAGTGCAATTACAAATTTCCTTTCATTTTTTCTAAAACATTTGAAAGACCCCGTTTAATTTAAGTTAAAAAATAACTTATGAAGAGGTTAGGTATACGTAGTATATCGATAATGTTTGGTATTTTATCACAATTTATTTAATGTAAATAAAATTATATTAACTCATGGACTTCGAAATTTCAAAGAAATTATCATAATGCGTTTTTAATTTTTTAGTTATAAATTAATAGTTCATGCTAATAGATTTTTATCAATTTAAATATTTTATTTTATCTGATTAATTATTTTTCTAATTTTATTTTTTATCGAGTTAATCACACAGACATCAAAAAGGTTGTTTTATTATTATCAAAATAGAAAATACTACGAGTTATTAGAGTTATTAATTAGTAATTAGCAGATTTTACGCCTGTATTATTTCTCGTACAATTATAAGTGCATGATTTATAAAAAACTTTTGATTCATTTTATCAGAATATAGGTAGTTATTTTTAATTACATTTAAAATGTAAAAAATCTTATTTATAAGCTACACTAAATTGTTCTTAAAATATAAATTTATTAAACTGCCATATTATATTATATTTATTATAATCTTTAAATATCCATATTATTAACGACTTTAAAAAATGCAATACAACTTCCATTTTTCACGTAAATTAACGTTGTTTCATATATAATCTCGGATATGGCACTTTTTAAATTCTAGATGAAAACTCAATAAAATAAAAATTTTCAATAATATTTTGACTTGCCAAAATGTCTTTATTATCTATGGTATAAAC
The DNA here is from genome assembly GCA_034509805.1 of Sipha maydis. NCBI lineage: Eukaryota > Metazoa > Arthropoda > Insecta > Hemiptera > Aphididae > Sipha > Sipha maydis. Next base: position 30,780 of record JASXSY010002644.1, read on the forward strand.
TATAGTCTGAGAGAACCGTGACCAATATTAGATATTTGATACCCACTTTATTACAAACAAGAAACTGAATGATTTTTATCATTTTTAAATCATATAACATTTTTTTCCTGAGATGAGAAAATCACAACTTTAGAAATTAGCAAGATAAACGATTTTTTTTATGAACAATAATACAATATATTAGGGTTGAAACGTATAAATTCGTATGTATAAAACGTATAGTATATATCACATAATTATATACGTTTTATATCGTATAAAAACAGACTTGGGTAGTATTCCGAATACAATATTCGGAATACTGTATTCAGAATATTTTTTAAGTATTTCAAATACTTTTTTTGAAAGTATTCAATAAAGTATTTTGAATACTTATAACGAGTATTCTGAATACATTATTTCAAATACCTTTTAAACATTAAATCATCTATTTTTTTAAACGATTTTATTACTTCTTCGTCATATCTTGTAGATATAGGCTCTTATCAGATTTTTATTATTATTATTGTAAATCATAATCTATAACAATTATATAACATAAAAATGCAATAAATTAACATATATTTAGTCTACAATTTCAAATAATTCTCATGATATCTATAATTTTTATAGTATGAAAAACTTGAAGTATTTTAAAAGTATTCGGAATACTATTTTTTGTAAGTATTCGAGTATTTATTCTAAATACTTTTAAAAAGTATTTTACCCAAATCTGTATAAAAATAAAATCACTTAGGCTTAAACAAAAAAAAATGTATTATTTAAACTAACTCTAAAAAAAGAAATATAAAATATAAATAGATAAGTGTGAAACTATTAATTTATTATTAATATTTATCATTGTCTTTTCGTGGACGTAATTGTAATATATTGTACTTGTAATATTTATAAAATGTATATATTGTACTTGTAATATTTATAAAATTTTAAATATTTTTGGCATCATTTAAATTTTATTTTATATCAATGTAGTAATATATGTATTATATTCTGTACCTACAGCAATTTTTAATATTTCATATTTAGTAAGATAAGAAAAAATGAGAGAACAAAATTATTTTTTTTGTAACTTATTGAACATATATAATTTTTAACTACCGAATATATTTTTACCATGCATAAAAATTAAAACCCTAACTTAATATCTAAAATTGGAAGTGTTTTTAATTTTGTGAATTACAAAAACAAAACATATAATTTGTTTTAATAATTTTGTCCGCTTTTACGTTTAATACGTAGGATATTATATTATACATATAACGTACAAAGCGTTTTATACGCGTATATTATCAACCCTACAATATATTCCAAAATATAAAAAAATGGGTTGAATATTCTCTAATCTCCAAAATATACTTTAACATATAAAATACAATTTTTCCTACAAATTCTATAATAGATAAATCGTCCACATTTTTCATTTTCATTGTGCTATATATAGAAAAATGTTATTACATTTTCGTGATTTTCGAATGTGGGTAATAGTAAAATTAATTATTTTCTTTAGAATTTCCTTGCGCGTATACTTTACTATCTGTCCACCTCATGATTCACATTAATTTATACACTTATCCATAGTCGAAAATTTGGAGGGAGCTTGGGAAGGGTGCGTAGCCCCCTCCCTCCAAAAAAATTATTAAATTTCATAGTATAAAATATTAAAATAGGTAATTATTTTGCAACAATTAACATTTAAGCCCCTCCTAAAATTCAATCAAATCTCCGTCCATGCAATTATCCATTTCAGAAAAGATTTTTATAATTATTATTTAAAAAAGAACCAAAATTATTTAATGAATCAAAATGTATTGGTACCTCTGATTGAAAAAAAATCGTATGTAAAAAATTTGAACATTATATTTTAATTAATGGAAAATATTTACGATTGTATTTTACTCTATAATAATATTATATCTTATAATTTTAAATTTTTATTTTTGTATCCTTCTATGTATTAGTCTAAACACATTACTATGTTTACTCTAGTTAAAATCACCCAAACTTCAAACGTGGTCTAAAAAATCAAAAGACGATATTCAACGACAGTTCATTGACCGTAAATCTAAGATTGACACGTATGAAGATCAACCGTTTTTTGTACACTGGAAAAACGGATATGTCGTAAACTTGTATGCCTCTAGCATTAAATTTAACACTGAGAAAAACTTCAAAAAAGGAATCGCAGCCCTCTTTCAGGTATACATCTCAATAATCAGTTCAAAATTTAAAGAAAAAAAATGTTTTCAATAATAACAATGTACTGTGTGTTGTATGTGTAGTTCCAATTGTCTAACCAAAATGTCATAGAGTATTCAACACTTGGAGAATGCAATGTGACCTATAGTAAAATAAATAATAATACAATTTCAAAACAAATTAACAATTGTGTGTCTCCGAAAAGACTACCTGAAATTAAACATCCCGACAAAGTATGTAATAAGTAGGTAATCACATAGTAATTTAATATATTCAATACGTTTAATTTAGATTTGGCAAGGTGTTTTAAGTTCAAAACGTGAAGGTCAACTGACATACAATAATGAGGCTGTGGTTGATATATCTTTGGACGAAGACTACGAATTTATCACTAGCTTTATGAACGAAGTTGGAGCTACGGTGTCGTCAAAACAGTATCTCGAATTGAAAAGTATTTTTAAGCACAGTTTAATATAAGCCTGGCAATAATTACATGATACAATTAAAACATATTATAGAAACCAGCTCAAATAACGATATCATAAAAGGAAATAGTTTGTATAAAATAATTAGTCAACTAGAAGAGAAGACTAAATTGAAACTTGAAAAACAAGATTTAAGTACAAAGTATGAAGTTAAAAACTGTAAGCACTACAAATCATGTAATCAAGTAAGTAATTCGATTGTAGTCAGAAAAAAATTTTTAATCAATGTATTGTATCCTGTTTTAGTTAGAAAATGTGGTAAATAAATATCATGACTCATTATCGGATTCAGAATTGGGAAAATCTAAATCGGCTTTTGCAGCAATTAAAATAATTGAGGCTACCATAAATAGTGATACAAATATTATTAAACGAGTACTAACAGATAAAAATAACAGTGACATAGTGTAAGAAATATTATTGTTATCTATTGAGCAACTGCATACGTCAGTACGTCAGTCATAGAATTAATATTATTTTTTATATTATATATATAATTTAGGGGGCAATTGTATGATATAATGGGAGCTACTTTAAACAAAGGCTCTCATAAAGCCGCAATGGATACCTTAGATTTGTATAAAACCAAAAATGACGATCAAGCAGAAAGATACTTATGGGGTGCCTCTATAAAATTTAATCCGGACATGGAAATTATAAAAAGTAATACTAAAGTATTACTTACTAAGTAATCTTTTGAATTTCAGTATACTAATTACAATCAATTATTATAGATTTAATTTCGATCACTGAACAGAAATTGTCCAGTAAGAATTTGATTGATACCATCTATAATACCGTCACAGCTATGACTAGTCGTTTAATTCGTTACAATCACACGGAATCAAATGTTCTCGTGAGTATAATATAAGACAATATGTTTAATTGTGTTACCTAATCGCACATATAATGTGTGTACATTTGGTTTTAGTTTTACGATAAAATTTTCGTTAGAACATTAGAAAGGTTGCAGAATTGTAAACAAGACGATGATGAATGCATATTAATATACATCAGAGCGTTGGCTAATCTCAAACATCCGTTGTCGATCGATGTCCTATTAAACTTTGCACATGATGGAAGTAGAAAGTAAGGATTTTTTTCAATAAGTTATATTTTCATATTGTCAAATAAATTTTTAATAATACAACTGGAAGTAATTACTACATGATTGTCACACAACAACCGTTATTATCAATATATTCATATTTCCAGAACTAGTGCATATGCCATGAAAACGATTAAGATGTTCGGATCGTCTTTTTGGAACAGTCAAGTATTGAAATATTGCAATAAGATTTTCTTTCAATTGATAAGAAAACAAGATAGCAGTACTAGATTGATAGCATTGAACATACTTCTAGAATCCAACCCTGATTACGAACTATTGAAGCACGTTATAAAATGGCTCATGATGCCGGGCGAGGGATACGAAGTTAAGCAATACGCTTTGGAGCTATTAAAGGAAATGGCTAACCAGTGAGGCATTTGAAAGGTTCTTAAAATATGTTAGACTCGTCTAGAAAAGAATGATGTTCAATAGTACTAGAATGAATAACCATAGAACTAAAATTATAATTATGCGAAAAGTAGTATATTAATGAGCTCACAGTTAAAATTTTTTATTTATATTATTGTAGAAATGAAAAATCGGCACAACTTTTACGAACAGTTCTAATCCGTGAAAAATTAAACCATTACGGAAGTATGGCTCAGAGAGGTTTGTCGTCTTCCTTCTCCAGGATATTTATCAACTACAACAACATCACTGGCTTGGTTAAAACGTCTCAACATATATATTCGGGAGTGACTAAACGTGGTTCGGTGGACATCGTTTTAAAACACGATAACGTTCAATATGATCTGTGCAGTGTAAGTGTTTTTATGTTAAGGATGAACAAGTAATTTTATATTAAGATAACCATGGTTAATCATATTTATATTTGTTTTGTAAATGTACAGTTCGGCATGTTCACGAGTGGACTCGGGTATTTCACATCCCTTTACGACGATTCGGGCAAAAAAGACACGTCCGACGAGTCTAACTTACCGACTTCGGCCGGTTTAGAACTAAGCGTTTTCGGCGTACACATCAGACCATTCATTATGTTTTCTAGTCAAAGTCAGTTGATGGGACATGTTTGGTCAGGATCCGGATCAGAGAGAACACCTATTATACAGGTGTGTTCGCTTATTTAATATAGGTATTTAAATTTTATTTTTCAATATTTACAATTCACAAAATGCACCCATTAGTATATGGTCATATAAAACAGAGTAGAGCTGCTAAGGCTACTTAGACAGGTAAAATTGTGACATTATATTAAAATAATTTATGATCGACGTAAAATAAATATCATATTTGATTAGTGTTTAAATTCATTACGATTAATTTATAAATAATTTTTCTTTATGTAACACGCGAATATGTATAAATGTTCAGTAAGGTTTATAATTCAAAACTGTTCAATTAAAAAATATTTCAATTAAATTTAATAGTTTATATACAGCTATTTCAAATTATTTAAATAGGTACTGGATGTTATTTGATATATTACAAAAATACAATTATAGTACCTACACCATTTAATTAAAACTATTCTGCGTGATTATTAGTAACTACCAATTTTATTTTTCATTGTAAAATAAAAATCATTATATTATACTATCAGATAGGAAACCATAGAATCAACAAAAGATTTTAAAATAATTATTAAAATTGTCATACATTAATAATTCATCAGCACTATTTTTAAATGATCGTTTACTGGTCAATCCCAAAATCTTTAGTGTTTCAGGTTGATGGTTTAACATATCTATACCGGGAGCAGCTTTCGGTACAACTATTGTTCAATAATTATACATTAGATACATATTAACGACGATATTTGCCATTTATTTTATCAAATTACGTATTTCACTGGTGCTCTTATCGTAATTCCAGGGAATATTTCAAATGATAGAACACCTCGAGTATGTGTCGTTGAGCAATGGGATTACAGCAGAGCTGAACGTTAAAGGAATGCTGTCCTTGGATATAGCTGGTCAAATAGAAATGAGCATTTGGAATAAAAATGCGCAATCCGTGATCGAGAAAAAGTAATGTACCTAACAAATCGTAGTTTTAAAATTGCTACGAACAAATAAATAACAATATAATTAATTAATTATTAATAATTAAATAATTATATGATAAATACATTTTATGAAACTGCATACTGGGTAAATTTCAGGAAAACTTATTTAAAACTCGAATAATATAAATGTTAATTATATTATTAAAACAGTATGATTTTTCTAATTTATATAATAATTATATACTAATTATTAGTAAATATTGTAATCAAGAGATTGTTTTTTGTTCGTACAGCGGCGGGATCAGCATACAAGGATCTCTAAAACTTGATACGGACTTGGTAACGGACGAAGTGGATTTCGCGCTAATAACAGAAGGCTTTCTTCACGTGTACAGCGACGCCGAATTTGACACGAAAATTGTTGTGTGCATGCAAATCATATTTGAGGACATGAACGTGATGTGAGTACACATAAGCATAGATATCTTAATACCTTAACTGCAACGCCAATGTCGAATGTTCGTGTGTTTGCATATCCGATGTGACAGTTGTCGCGTGCGCATGTATAAATAATTGTACCTACCTACATCTAGCGAACTCTAACATTGTTTACCCGTAAACTTATTATCAGTGACTGTAAAGTTGTAACGTTAAAAACGACAATATATGCATTTAAATTGACAATAAAAATATGAAAAATTGCCAGACATTTCGAAAACCTATTAATTAATTAACAAAATACATATGTGTATATATAGTTATGTTTAATTGATTATATCGATGTATTAGATGTATTATATCAAATTAAAAAACAAATTTCATAATTTTATTATTAAAAAAAAATCAAACTGACTGGATAAAAAGTTTAAAATTGCATTTACACGATTAATATTACGCGCATCAGCACAAAAAAATTGTGTATAAATTAAAAGCATCAAACCATAACTCGTAATACTGTTCTATATTTCAGCACGACCGTACAAAGACGAGTAACTGTCCATGGACCTACCGCACCCCATCGGTCTCGTACGGATACCACTTGGACGCGCCCTGTCTCCGGACGATCGTTTGCCCTGAACCAACTGGTAAATGAATTTTGCAACGTAATCCATTCTCAGTCTCAGTGATGTCAGTTGCAGCCCATACGTTTCCACATTATAATATTTACAAATAATAATACTACCGTGTACATAGGTAGTTATTTATCATATTTACCTCAACATGCGACTGAAATTTGTATTTTAAGTTTTGTTATAGACTATTTAATAATCAGAGTAAAAAATACGTGTAGATATATAATTATTATTCATATTGATTTGTTGACTGTTCGAATTTAAGATTATCATGATGAATGGACCATTGTAATGTGAGCATAATCGTGAGCACTTATCGAGCGAATAGTTTTTTTTTTTTTTTTTTTTACTAATAATTCCCTGTGTTTGTTAAAATAACTAAGTTGACTTAAGTACTAACGATTAGTCAATATTTTAATTTTATACAAACACCTACCCTACACTTTAATATAAGTTGTTATAATTTTTTTTCTTGTTGTACAGATTGTTTTTGAATTTAAATCACTTTAAGTATTTCGTTTTTAACATAATATCATCACTCTCATTGGAATAAAATTGTTTTATACTAATTCGAGTAATCGAAATGTATTTCAAATATTAGTTGACTTTAATAAATAAAATCAATAATGTTTTCCACATCCGACAAATTACCTACACGCAGTGTTCAAATAATAAAATTAAATATATGTTTTCTAATCCACAGCCGATGTTTTTATTATATTTTTAATTTTTTTTAGTTATTACACAAAATTATTGAAGGTTAATTGAGACGGTGCTGAATAAACGACCATTATTGGGCTGATGAAATTCGATTCTCGAATAATGTAACCGTCGGGTTTTCGAAATGTTATATTAAAACACAAAAAAGGAAACCTACACGTATTGTGTATGGAAAGTGCTCAAATCATTACATATTATTATAAATTTGTACATATCTATTTATGCAAAGCGAAAACGTGTTCAGGGTAGAATACTTGCAATATAACTTATTGAATTACTGTCGAATACATTTAAAATGAGGCCACTTCAGATATTGTTGACGTACGTTGTAATAGGATCTTATAAAATTGATGGCACGCATTTCAAGTGTTCATGTTAAAACTAAAATCAAATAACTTCGACGTCTACAATAGAGCCGCCGATTTACAAATACAAATAAATAAGTTCTTTTTTCTGTCTATATACACCGTTAACACAACAGAGTCAAATATAATCAAAAATCACAACAGAATAATTGTCGCAACATGTTGCATAACATTTTATATAGTAACTTGCATACAGTAAAAAAAAAAAATTATAATAATAATAATTAACAATGTACATTGAATAATGATCGTGTAAGAAAAATTTCAACTTGAACAAAGATATTATCGAACGAAATCGCGTGAATCAAAACGATCAGTATCATCCAGACGTACTAATCGACAATCAGGAATTCTTAAATGTATTTTGTAGGTACATAGCGCCGGTTGGGACGCACCTTGCGCGGCAACAGAGTGCACAATATTTCCAGACACGTGTAGGACTACGGTCCAGTCGGTGCGCGAAACCGGTTGAGAAAGACGTACACGTTTTATCATCCATTGTTTGCCTCGCACAGAGCATAGCAATAATAATAATAATAATAATATGTTCGAATAACGACCGCGGCCCTACGGTTCAGTCGAGACGCATTATGGACGCGTTCGCCGAGATATACTCGACCGCGTCCAGAGCGACGTTCACCGGGAGCTGGGCGGCGAACAGGTACACCGTCTTGACGGCGTTGCGCAGACGTCGTTTCGTCCATCCGCTGCCGCCGCCGCCACCGCCGCACGCCTCTCGGCTCCGGTCGAACGTGTCGCTGTCCTCGTCCTCGATCAGCGATCCGTCGTCGTCGCCCGTACTGTCGTCCTCGTCGTCCCGGTTCGGCCGTCCACTCGAAACGTTCCTGTGCTCGTCGCACAGCGCGTCGGTCACGGACTTGAGAAAATGGGACACGTTGCGCTGCACCAGCTCGCCGTACCTGCCAGTGCAGTTGTCCAGGCACCGGCGGAAGTCACGGCCCTCGGCGAACGGCACCAGCCCCGAGTCCGCGGCCTTTTCCACGGCCGCCCGGAACCGGAACTCGGACCAGTGGTAGAAGAACGCGTACATGTCGCGCAGCACCCGGAACGTGTCGACGGGGCCGCCGCGGGTCACCGGCGCTTCGGGTCCGCCGCGCTTGGCGTGCAGCTGTTCCGCGTACTCGTACACGCGGTCGTGGAAGTTCTTGTCGCCGCCCCCGACGACGCGCCTGCGCAACCGTTCGCGGGCCCCGGACACGTCGAACTCGTACACCGCCCGGCTTAGCATGCCGTTCATCACGCCGTACGCGGCCCGGTCCGAGCGCATGGTGTACAGCTTGACCGCCACTTCGGGCCGGCTCCGGTCCAGCGCCAGCTCCAACGTGCGGTCCACCACGGCGTCCACGGTGTCCGCGCTGAACGCGTCTCGCAGCCGACCGCCCTCCGTGCCGAACATCCACTCGCACATGTTGCCGTCGAACGACGTGGCCAGGTCGGCCACGCACCGGTGGAACAGCTGCTGGTGCTGCTCGAGGCCGCCGCCGTCGCCGCCGTTCCGCGAATCGTCGTCACCGGACCGGTGGACGTCGCGCAGGAAGTAATAGTAGTAGGCCGCGTAGTGCGGGTACTGCGACTCGAACTCGTGACAGAACAGCAGCATCAGCCGCGTGTAGTTGAGCCGCGCGAACCGCACGTCCACGTTCTCGTTGGACAGGAACGGCGCCTGCAGGTAGCCCGGCGTGGCCAGCACGCGCTTCTCGCGCAACCCGATGGCTATGTGCACGGCGTGGTTCGAGTACGCGGCGGCCGAGGCGCTGCGGTACAGAAAGTCCACGGCGCTCTCGAACTGGCCCACCAGGAACAGCAGCTCGAAGTACACGTGCGGCTGCTGGTCGCGGTACGGCTTGCCGTGGTCCAGCACGTACCGCTGCAGCGCGCCGTAGTCCAGCCCGTCGGACGCGTCCGCGTACTTGGCCGCGAAGTGTTCGACCAGCAGCATCCACAGCTTGTCCTCCACCGTCTTGGCCACGGCCGCCTTCTCCGTGTTCGCCTCGACCAGGCCCAGCAGCGAGAACGTCGCCTTCCGGAACGCGTTTTCGCACGCGGCCGCCGGCAGCGTCCTGTAGTACCGGTTCAACGTGACGCCCACGTTGGTGGTCGCGCGTTCCGTGAAGCTGCCGTCCTTGAGGTGCACGAACACGTTGACCAGGTCGTCGAGCGCCAGACCGGATTCCCGGACGAAATGTTCGGCCACGTCCGTGCGGCCGCACCGGAAACAGAAGTACAGCAGCGGCCAGATGGTGTGCTCGTCCACGTTGAAATCGTGATACTGCATATGGGCCGGGGCCGGTCGACGTGGATGGTGGTTCGTGAACACGTACGCACCGATGACGGCCGTCATGTAATTTCTGTCGCCGACGCCGCCGCCGCAGATGTTCAGGTGCCGCGTCTCTTTGATCAGAAACGACTGGTACTTGTCCTCCAGATAGTTTTTCGCGTTCTTCACCAGTTTCGTTTGGTTCTCGTCCGAGAAACGCTCGTTGAACGACCCGGTGGCCGACCGCTGCGGCGTTATGTCGTGCATGTACCTGACCACGTTCCAGATGTGCGCGACCGTGGCGTCCGTGTTCACCCGGTGCACCGTGTCCAAAAACCGTCCGATCAGCTCCCCGGCCGCCTCGCCGCCGTTCTCCTTCGCCCGGATGTAGTCCTTCACGTCCTCGACGAACGGGAAATCGCCCCCGCCCGCACTGGGATCGAACGTGAAATGCGTGCTCTTGGTGGTCGGCAGGTTCTGCAGGCAGAACGACACGTCGTACGAGTCCGACGCGAACTCGTTGTACACCAGACCCTTTTTGATCTTGTCCCAACTCGTCGGCATGTCGCGCGCATAACGGTCCGCTTCTTTGCCGTCCGTCCCTTCCAAGTTCTTGATGTAGTCCTCCACGTATCGGCCCATCAGCGACTCAACGCTACTGGAATAGTCCATCACGGGCTTGGCGTCGCACGTCGCGATCGCGTTGTCCTGGTAAGTGCGCAATTTCTTCAGCACGCTTCCGTAGCTGTGCAGGTCCAGCCCGCGGTTCGCCAGGAACTCCTTCGCGTACTGCTCATCGTTCCCGCCCAACAACTGTTTCGTCGAGTGATCAGCGTTCCTGCACAGCTGACGCAATGATTTATGTATTTTTGACACCGGCTTCACACTGTCGATGTCTTTGCAAAGCTTTTGCCCTTGCAGCAGCAGATATTCCAAATCGGTGTTGTCCATATTTTCTTATTCTAAAACACGTGGAAAAAATAAAAATAAATATGAACTTTATCAACAAACAGCTGATTAGTGATGAACTTTAAGGGTACACGCGTCAACAAATTATAACTACATCATTTTCATTTTAGCTAAACATAATTAGTAAAATATACGCAAGAGTTTACTATTTATGCATGTTTATAGATAGCGAATGAATTAAATTATAGTTTATAAGTTATAATATGAATACATAATATAATGTTTAATATATATCGCTAGTTTGCTACAACGACATAACACAAGAAAAAAAAACGAATTTGAAGATAATGTAATTTACAATAAACCATGTGGCTAACTTATGTTAACGCAATGCAACAACTACCATCTGATGGCTAATTTTGTAAAATCACTTATGTCCTTCTACTAGTATAAAAAAAAAAAAAAGAAAATACTAGTATAAAGAAAACCCCAATACTTATAATGATTATTTGCAAATAATTCATAAATGATGATTTTGTGTTATGTCGTTGTTGTAGCAAACAAGCGATATATACTTACATGTAAAAATCATATGAAATGGGTTACATTAAAGTGAGTACAACTCTTTTCAAATATATAATCATTAAATTACAATAAAAATATGGTGCAGACTATAAATTGATAACTAAATCAATGGTCCATAAAAATAGAGTAATATTGATAATTTTCATAATTTTATTTCAATAATTTAAATAATAATATATTTTTGTTTTTTATCTTTTCTTTGAAATATCTTGTAAATCTTTCTCAAGTATCTGCAATTTATATTTCAAATTTATAAATATTAAGTTTTATTTTATTTATGAGTTTGATGTAAAAAGATGTAGGTATTCTATTTCATTACATTTTTATTTTAATTATTCATAAAAAAACAATTATAAAATCTCTATTCCACCATAATCTCAGACTAAATGGAATAGGTATATTCATTATTCATATGCTATTAGTTGTATATCTAAAGAAATATAGAAATAAATAACATTCTAAAATTCAAAATCATAATTGCAGAATTTAACTGTTTTATAATATAATAAATATTATACAGGTACTTTTACTATACTATATACTATATACCATCAGTTACTTAATTATAAATATCACATCAATACTTAAACTTAAATTAGATACATGTTTTTACAATATGAATACTTATGATATTTTTAAAAGGGTATAAACAGGATAAAATTAGTAAAATCATATTTTCTATGTTTAGTGACATAGTCAGAAGGAGATTAACAGGTTATAACACCTTCTGCCCTGAATTGTTTCTTTTATTTTGTAAAACACACAATAATTTTAAGATATAATATAATATCATACCATCACTACATTTTTTTTACAATTTCAATAAACTTAATACTAAAATATTTTATGTTTTAACTTATGTTTGATTAATTTAATTTAATTAAAAAGTTGATACTTAAGTAGGATGGAATTGAAAATTTAAAATCCCCCCCAAAATATTTTTCTAGATATACCACTATGTGTGTCTTATTGACAGATCAGATTAATCAGGTTTCTATCAATAACTTGAATGTCTGTATTACGCTTTATAAACTAAAATAATTTTTAAATACATAATATAATGTCCAAATCCAACAGACACTTGTTAGAAACAAAGTAAAAAATACATTGAAAAAAAATTTTAGTTACCTTCATATTTTTAAAATAAAAATTTACCAGATCAACAAGAAAGATATTAAATTTATATTTAAAGTAATTCAAATTAAATATATTAATTAATTTTATAAAAAATCAATATTATAGTATAGGTACTAGGGACGTATTCAGATTTTTTTTAAGGGTTAGAGTATTTCTTCTGAACAAAATTTCACAGTTCAACCAATTAAAAACAAAAATTAGAATTTTAATTATTATTGTTTAATCATAACTCTTTTTTATAATATTAATGAAATAAAATACCTACATTTTAATAGAAAACTAATAGTTACACTACATAAAACGAACAATTTGAAACCAATAATTTGTAAGACAATGATAATATAAGCTTCTAAAATTGACATTTTTTAGTGTAAAAGCAAACTTAGAATTTTGTTTGAAATTTTGGTAGGGCTGAGAACATCAGCTTCACCTCCCCTCCCTAAAAAAATACACCTTTGATAGGTAATTTACTTAATTTTTAATTAACATTTTATTTTAACTATGTTGTTTGTTTGTTTTTATTTTATTTTATCCAGTGTTTCTTGTACCAATAGTTTGTTTCCAAAATATAATAAGATTACCATTTCAAGAAAGAACCAAAATGTGAAAACGGAAAATGTGTTATTATTACGGATACAAATAATAAATATCATTGTTATTAATATACCAGGGTAATCATAAACGGTTAATGCCGTACAGACAACACGTTGTGTCGCAGAACACGTTCGCGAAGAAGAACCACAAGAATAGGGTAATCGGGTAATCGGAAAGGATCGATGCGGACAACCGTGGAGCGTTAGGACAAAAAAAAAAAAAAAAGACAACGGGTCGACGAAAACCGGACGAAAGAACGAGGACGGTGTATGGAGTGAAACCTATGGCGGGTTCGGACCGGACTACTGCGAAACACTTACCTCTAACGGTTTGTCGATCGGTTGATCAGCCGGATTCGGGAAAACGAAAACGCTTCCGACCAGACGCCCAACGGTCGTCTCGTGAGGATATTCGAAAACTTCGCGCGTGCAAGGTCGGTTAAACGCGTTATATTTGTAATTTTTATTGTTATCAACGCCGCACGGTGGGTCGTGATAAGGGCGCGCGTCTGCGCCGCACACGCAGTGTGGCCCGGCGCTCGGCACGTGAAATACCGTGCGGCTCCGGTTGGCAGCGATTTCGTTGGAAGCAAACGTGTTGGGCGCCAGTAAAAACCGTACGGTAAGAAAACGCCAATAAAAATTGGCATAGCAGATTCGACTTTTACAACAGTTGTCGGATTAAAGTTACTCGTTGGATCGTTGACGGTTCGAACCCCTAAAAATAAATGTACAGCGTATTGATCGATAATTTTAACGTTAAGAATGCATAGTATGTGTACTGTAAAAGTTCATCATTAGACGAAATCGTCGATCTTTGTTTTTTACTTTGTAGAGAATTTTCATTCGAATTCGAGTGAGACACTTTTGGTGTGCGAAATGGAGGAATGGAAAAAAGTGTCGTATTACCGAGGTTTTAGCACTGACCAGCGTCGGATTAGTAAAATCGTATTGTACTAACGTATTTTATGTAAACACACGTGATCGAACATAAACTTAATCATGCTTAACTGGTAAGATGTTCACCTAATACATAAAACTGTTGAATGTATGCACTGGTTCGGATTTAGAATTTGTAGGCCCTTCGGCTGAAATGTGGTGTGGCCTACCAAAGGAATTTTGGGAAATAGGAAAGACGTATGCACAAATAGAAACACTAAACCCCTCTAAAATATAAATTTTGTATACTTCCCAAAATTTAAGGGGCTAAGCCTTACCCCGATTTTTTTTATGTTTTTAGTATAGAAGTAGCAAAAAAGTGTTTAGAACGGACCTTCAGTTCTTCCCCAATATCAAACAATTGCGTCAAAGAGAAAGATCTTATAACTAATATATACTTCTCAAAATTAACGGTGTAATACATCACTAAAACATTTTCAAATAATTTTCTATTCAAAATCGAGTATAGGACAAATTTACAACTTCTACGTTTTTGCCTGAAAAACAAATAATATTTAAAATATACCTACCATAAATAATAATAACTTGGTTTAAAGTCTTAAACTTTGCGTGGTAAACGCCTTACCTTATAATTGATGAAATTATTTATAATATCTTCATAATTTATTTGTCTTAAAGTGTCACTCTAAATATTAAATAAGGCTAACATGTTTAGTCTTTCTTCTGTCATGGATGTTCGGAGCTGGTATTTATGAAATTTCAAATTAATAAAATTAATAATTAAAAAAATATATTAGTAAATTATTAGACAGTTTTTTAGATTCTGAACGGAGTGATGGAATCTATTGGTTTTACAATGATGTGTGTTTTTTTTTTTATTTTTGTGTCTGACGACACCTTTTTTGGCAGTAAAAATGCTTCGATTTGGTTATGTAGCACCTTTTCTGAAAGGAAAGTGAATCTAGTTGGTACTTTGGGAGGTCAAAAATACAAAATTTTCAATATTTTTTAAATGCGACGGGAAAAACCCTAAAAAAATAAGGGAAAAACGGGAGTTTTTACGCAAAACCAGTTTTCGACAAAATCAAATTTTTTATTTTGCTATAACTCAAAAAATAATCGATGTAAATACTTGAAATTTTCACCAAATATTAAGATTATTCTCTATACACCGTTAAATTTTCAAAGTATTTTGACTTTTATTGAGCTATTTATAGACAATTGAAATTTTCAATTTTTTTAAGTATTTTTTTTTAAAATAACGATAAACCTTTTTTGGCCGGTCAGAAAATCTTGAAAATTTAATACAAGGTTTCTTATAAGTTGTTCCTTAACTTATAAAAAAAAATCTAAAATCGTAAGTCACAATTTTTTTTTATAAGTGCTCAAAGTTCCAATTTATACGAAATATGTAAAAATTGCGAAAATTCGCAAGTTATTTTGTAGATAAAAATTCATAAAATTTTTTCTGTTCATACTTAAGGTTCAAAATTTTAACACTAGGTTATCTATAAGCTATTCTTCAAAAATCTTTAAAAAAATTTCTTCCGGACTTAGAGGAAAAAATTATATGACTGTTTGAAATTTAAATATTTACGAAATTGCATAAAATAACGATTTATTCTCGAACGATTTTAAATATTTGTTATAATTCAAAAAGTATAAGTCGCAGATTTTTGAAATTTCTACCAGCTGTTAAGATTAGTATTTCCTTAATGTTATATTTTTTTCAAAATATAACATTGATTTTTAAGCCACTTATAGGCATTTAAAATATTCGATTTTTTTAAATTTTATTTTTATAATCGGTGATAAAAAAAATTTGGCTTGTACAAAATACTTGAAAATTTAATAGAAGATTCCACAGAAGTAGTTCTTAATGTCATTCAAAAATTATTAAAATCCATAGGCACAATTTTTTTTTTATAAGCGTTTGAACAGCGAATATTGACATAAAATTACATGTAAAATATAATATAATGTATAATATTCTAGACTGACAAACTATGTCGCTGTATGCAACTGCCAACCCATCCTAATTAAAAAATATATTTATCGTTTCAATATAAATTATACTTATTACAATATTTATAAATAACAATGTATTATATCCTAGACAAACATATCATCTCCGTTCAGAATCGTTTTTCGTATACAATGATACCTATCATTGAATTCAAATTTAATAAATCCATTATAATGACCTATCCTATGAAGAATCGCACTTCACCCCCAAGTGTACAGCAGAGCGAGGCCTATCCGGTTCTTTTTTTTTTTTTAGTTGTGTGATGTATAGTGAAAGCCTTGTGGTGCGTGCCCGTAGATTTCAGTCTATATAGCCCGCGCTTAAATTCGGACCTGTACCTATTATTATTAAAATTTGACGTGCCTGTTAATCGCCACAAACATATTTCAATTATTTATTATTTTTTTGCATGAGTTTTATACAGTTTTTTAGGTAATAACAGCTGACATGTCTGCGTTCCACAAATTGGTGGATTTTATCTATTTTTTTAAATTACAAATTTATTCACTGCTCAGTAAAAATGTCTATATTGATTAATTATTGTATTTATTGTACTCAAAGAGCAAATTATATTATTATCATTATTATAAATTATTTTGTACTAGTAATTAGCACAATTATTGCATATTATTTACCATTTTTTATTGTCATTTAATCACCAATTTTTTTCTTGGTTATTAAATGTCTACGCACCCAAACACATTTAGCATCATATAACTTGACAGCTTTTCCCGGCGCACAAAAAGGCCAAAAATTGTCAATTTACGACGATAAGAAATCGAAATAAGTATGAATTTTCTTTAAAATAATTTCCTATACTTGTAAGATTTGTTCTATAAACCAGTACACAGTGTACTTTAATAATTTATTTTGTTATTGCGACGTAATAGCCTACGCATGCACTATCTGGTTATTTTTCGGGCGACCTATATCGATCATATACGCAGGGATTTTGATGTAATAATATTACATTCGATTTGTTTAGGTATTTTAAAATGTGAGATAACAAATTCTTCAATATAAACATTGAATCGTCAGGTATGTACTTTAATATACAGTATTAATTATTAACATTTCATAATATATATTTTATATAATAGCGTTTATTTAAAAAAAAAAAAAAAAAATCTATTTAAATATCAACTTAAGATAGAGTTATAATTAGAGTTTCATGGAGTTTCATCGATTTTTTTTAACATTTTCTTAACATAATCTTGCAAAAAATGTAAAAATGTAAAATATATATCCACTTGTTTCATCTTTTATGAAATTTAATTCATTTTTTTATGTTGCTGTGTCACACAATAATGATTTTTTTTCACATTTTACAGACGTAGATAGGTAGTTATTTCTCCGTAATATAAAAAAAACAATAATACTATAGTCTTTAAAATGTTTAAAAAGTATTGCTTTAAAACAGCGAATATGACTATTTCACTTTATGGTTGCTATAAAACGATGTTCAAAAACTATTATTATACGAGGCTGATAATAAAAAACATTTACCTTTGCTACTAGAGTAACTGTCAGAAGATGTAATAAATATAATTCCCATAAAGATTACAAAACATTAAGGCAATATAACTTAAGAAAAACTTTAATTATAATTATAGCAATGTTCAATGTTAACGATTTTACTCCATACATCACAGACGTTGACAGCTGTACTGGTAGGTATTGACGTCATTTTATAATATTGACGTGAATATATAGGGCTAAGTATTAGGGTTAGTAAGGATAAGTGTACTGTAAAAAAAAGTTCAACTTAAATTGTATTTACGTGCTGAAATTCTAGATTTAGAATTTTGCTATGAGTATCATATTTTTCTTGCATTGATGCAATTTTTAAAACATAGTATGACCAATCGTTTTTATACTGCGTTGTAATTACAGGTATTATAATCGTCCAAAATCATTTTTTCACTATCGTAAACTGCATAATAGCAGAAAATAAAAATAGACAATAAATATAGTGGAGGTAACTTAATACAGCGATTATAATAATATTGTCGTTACGCTAAGCGGCAATGATTTTTTACATTGATTCATATATTAATATTACATACGGTGAATGATTATTATCAATATACCTTTCATGAACATCGAACATTAACGACTAGACCATATTATTATAATATAATTGGACAGTTAATTCGAGCCATAGTTTCGCCTAAGGAAACTAGCTGCTACATTATAATCCTAGGATCGTAAATCAAAGATTCACTAATACATCAATAACTACCCCCTAGGGGGAGGGGTGTAATACGCTTACTACGAAACGCAGTAACGATAAATATAATCTTTCGTGACATGGGCAGCTTTAAAAACTGAAATAAGGAGGAGGTATGCCAAGAACATTAATATATTTAAATCTCCGATTACTTATACTACAACGTATCAAAATATAAAGTATATGAATTCTCATAACAGTTGTCTTTTCCATAGATATTATCAAATAGTTTAATACTATTTTCCGACAGTGTTTTAATATTGATTGTTAAATCAATTTTAATCTGAATACTGAAAAGTGTAATTATTTTCTAGAAAATGTCGGGTCTGAGGGCCGGAGCATGACACCACTGTTTCATGGTCGTAAACAGATGAAATACATTTTTTATCATTTCGGTAACACGAACAGTATTTTAGACGATGGATATAAGCAATCGAGGAACCCATTAAGGCTATAATAGTATTAATGTAATAACGTAGGTACACATGGAATTATTTTCATAACACGATGTACAATTGATTAGTTATACAATAAGTAAATAAATAGTTTAATCGCGACACAAACAAAGACTATGTATAATATTCGTTTCTGCACAATGCGGCTATTTCACTATATGTAATGAATTAAAAATTGTTTGTACTTTTATTAAAACTGTTCAACGGTTAAACAACAATAATAATATAATACTATGTGCAGTTAACTATATTCCATTACCTTATCGTGTTCGATTTATAGTTTAAAAAAGTAGTACATATAAGTATAAATATATATAGAGACATAAAACATAAATTCTTTGATAACAAGTTATTTAAGTATAAATCACATTGCAGTCATTTAAACAGTACAGTTGTGAAAGTAATAGTAAACTACAATATATTAGGCGCTTACACTCTTATGTCATAAATATTTAGTTTCATGTGAACGTGATTGCACTTTACATTATAACACTAAATAATATATACTTAATACAGTAGAGTATAATATTGCTAGACTAGATATCAAACTATTAACTACACTAAACCACAATTGTTTAATTAAGTGTACTAAAAAACTCAATTTATAAGAGGTTCAAGATCATAGTCATAGTTTGATTGAATTAACAGTTATATCACAGCAGAGTTTTAAGACATAAAAAAACAGCACAAACAAAATTAAAAACTCGTTTAACCATCTTATATTGTCTGATTTTCAAATCTTATCTAAATTAACAATACTTTGAGTATTAAGAACAGCCACATATTTCTTTTATATTACACAATTTTTGCACTGTAGATGAATGCACCTACACCAACAACCTGATACACAATAACTATACGTTCCACACATTTAAATCCATTGACTATCTCAGGATGTGTACAAAATCAAAGAAACCTCTTGTCTTTGTAATATCTACTTTCATCAAAATCGTTAAGTTAATGAATCTAAATACACTCATTTTTCGACCAAATTAAATTATTTCTGTCAGAGTTGATTAATAACATATGAGGACAAACTATGACACAATGAAATGCCAAGGCTTTATTTATTATTTAACGAATACTAATCTGGATTTTTTATATTTACAACCATGCACATAATTATAGATTGACCACATACTTAATTTTTTTATGAAATGTTCATTAAATCCTCAAAATTCAATACGAAATTAAAAATTCATAAGTTATAAATTTATTTGTCTATGAAATGTTTAACCTTTCAAAAAGACTTGACCATCAACAAATAAGTGATATTCTCACCATTCAATGTTGTAGACTGTAAGCATGAAACCTTGTGCAAGACAGAATTAGTGAAAAAAAGTATTACAATAAAAATTCAATGAAAATGTGTCAATGGATAGTATCTCCATCCAGACTTATGAGCCTGTAAACAATTCAAACTTACCACATGTGCGTATTTACAGACTATGTGATTTTCAAAATAAGACAAAACTAAAGAAGATAATAGATGGTTATCAGAGTTTTAAATAAAATTACAGTTAATACTAGTTTAGACATAGTTAACCAACAGAAATATTGTTTCAAAGTCTTGTTTAAAAATTGCTAATAATCATCAGCAAAAGTTAATTCAAGTAGAACTATTATACTTGGAAATATAACATAACAATCGCATAAAAGAAAATAAGTAAATCACGTAAACCTTTGGTGTCAAGTAGAGATCAGTCTTGTTCAGGTGTTACCTAAGTAATTGAGAAACATAGAGTAAGTATAGTAGATTTGTCAGTTACGTTTGATCAAACCTACAACTTAAATCATTAAAAAAATGATTTTTTCTAGCATAATTGGTTGTCTGATTTATCAGTTGATTTAGAAGGATCCTCTGAATTAGTAGTCTCATCTTGGTCATCCACTTCTACCACATTACGATTTTCAAATTCTTCATAGTTATTTCCTCTAGAAAAAAACAATTACAATAATAATAAAGACAAATAACTGACATTTGAGTGCTAAGAACTAATACTAAATGATTTATGTTCTTTGGTGAACAATAATGATGCAATATACAAATTCTCTGAAATATGTGTAGAAATGATAATATAAATAATTATGGTTCGAAATGTTGTATTTCATATAATAACATTTTAAGCATATAATACTAAATCAAAGAACGATTCGGTATCACTAGTGTATTAAATTAATGCTAATAGTGATCAATAAACTAAAAAGCACAATATAATGAGCATAAGTGAATGTATAAATATATTTAGTCAAAACTCAATTATTATAAATAAAACAATATTGTTTAGACACAAAACAATAACAATTTTAGTAGTATTTACTAGGTACTTTCAATACATTAAAAACAAAAATATCAATATGAACTAAACTAATTTAAGTTAAAGTTATAAACGTTACAAATATAAAATAAATTTATAATTAAAATACTAAAATTACGTGCAACCTTTGAGATCATATATATTCGAACTCTTCGAACTGAAAAAATAGCAAAGAATAAGGAGAATGATTAAAGTGTACATTTTGAAAAACGCAATATCACCAGAACCATTTGCGCAAGACTGGGGTTATTATTTCCAATTCTTAAATGATTTTTTCTCAAAAAGCAGACGATGGCTAAAGTACAGTAAACATGCAGTAAGCTATAACATGCACAATGCAAAATATCAAGCGTGACACATACCCGTAAAATACATAATGCTGTAGGAAGAAAATAATGTCGAAAACTATCGACAGAAAACCCAAACCAAATTTGGTTGGATCACCAAACACTGAGGCCCAATCATCTGAAATAAAATATAAGTTAGTAAAGAAATCATCAATATTTATTATCATAGACATGTGTAGAGTGTGCAGAACCAAAACTTTTTTTTTTTTTTGCTAAATTGCTTGCAAGTATGTCTCATTTTTATATTTTATATTTCTAATAGTAATACTTAATGGTACTAAAATAAGGATACAATATTACTATAAAGTAGTAAGTATAATAATAATGATTACTATATCAACTCTAGTTTTGTTTGTTTTTTAACATTTAGAGTTAATTATAAAATCAATAAGCAATGGGCATATATTATGACAATACTCATATTATATTATTTTAAATTAATATATTTTCTAAAATAATAATGTAAACGTTAAATAAATATTAAGGCCATAAACTACAAACATAATAAGAAAAAATTGTTTGTGTGTTTCTATTTTAAAATTAGTTAAATTAATAAAATGAATACTTTTTCCTATTTAATATTTACCAAAATTAAATAAAAAATTAATTAAGTAATAATTAATTAAGTATATAAAAATAGGCAATAAAAAATTATATTATAAATGGTAAATGTCGATTTTCCGCTACACACTCTATACTAAAATGTTTGTGCATATCTATATTCATCATATATTTTAATACTTACTGTAGTTGTAAGCGTTAATAATCATTTGAAGTATACTTAAAATTCCTCCCACAAAGTCTAAGATTATATTCCCAATACTCCAACCAATTGTACTTTTTCGCTTATAATTCATAATGCCCTAGAAATTAATAATTTTTATATTAATTATGTGGTTAAAATTATAATAATATGTTTTATACATTAATAACTGATATATTAAATAAATTAATAATTTTAGAGTAGACCTTAATATGAAAACACTAACTTGTGGAATGTATTTAATAAGAGTAATGGACAACTTGATATATGAACAATAATAAAGAAAGTCTAGCCACATCATTTTGTTTAAATGTACAAAAACCAATAGAACAGCCAACATTAATCCATAAAAGGCCATAATAAACTTGGTAGTCAATGAAACATGTTGATCAGCTCTCTATAAAATAAAAAAATATTTTAAATTAAAATACTATAAAACTATTGAAATATTATTTGTACTAATTTGTTTATTAAAAAACAAATGTTTTACTAAATAAAAAATTATATTACCTCGTATATATAACATTGAATCACAGTTATAACGGTCGCAAACACAGCATGAACAGAAAAGAATATGTCATTTAATTGAACTGGATTGAGCCCTCGAGGATTTCGATCAAAATATTCTTTCTGGTAAATTATAAAATATTAAATTAAAATAAATCATTAAATTGCATAACCCTTAATTACAAGGTTAGAATTCATATGCAGTTTTTATATGGTCAATTGCGTACTATGTAAATTAACACTTGATGTACATTTTTACTTTTTCAGTGTATACTTTTTAATGTTTATAGTTCTTAGAAAACATTTACAATTAAAAGGTACATGTTTCATTAATCTGTAACACAGCAATATTTAATATTATTTATTGAAAATTTCACATTTACAGTTGAATCTTTAAAGGCAGAAATCAAATAATCAACAATTTCAATAATCTGATTGAAATCATTAACTTTAATTGAAGTTTTGAATTTGTTTTATTATAATACATTATTTATGAAAGATAAATAATTTTTTACTCAAAATTACATTTTGTATAACATATTTACTATCTTTTGAGTGTTATAAATTCTCGGAGCATATAAATTCTAGCCATAAATTATCAGTTAAGTGGATCATCTTACTTCAATTTCAGGCAACCATAGACCTATGTTGAACATTGAATACAGAACGAAACCCAATACATTTAATACTGTGAAGTCAAAGTTTAAACCTACAACGCTGTAAAAAATAAGAACAAATAAATCATTTATAATCATTCATAATGCACATAAATACTGGCAAGCAAAACAGGTAAAAGAATAAAGTATCTAATCAAGGTCTTTAAATTGAGATAACCACATAATAATTATATAGATCACATCTGTTAAAAATATTATTATTAAAATATACTACATTAATCATGTATCTAAATAAATAATATTATATTAAATACCATATATTTAAACTCTTCCTAAAAATGTTTTAAATTGCTTAAAGGTTATAAATTATACATCACCTACATATGTATAGTTGTCTACCGGATGTTTAATAAATAGAATAATCAAACTGAATAATTATTCATAATTATAATTAGAAAATTAATATTAAAATGTTTTTCATCTCAAAGGTAATGCATTTATATTTTGAAGGAAAAATTAATGTTCTATGATGTAAATTTTAGTATATTTTAATTATTTTACTTTATAAGCAATTAACAAAAAAATGTTTCTTTAATGGGTTCACAACACATGCCCTAAAGATCATTAATCATTATATTAATTAACATGTTTTATAAACATGTAGTTTTAAAAATATCTTATTTTATGAATTATATTGGAGATGTATCAAGAAATATATTTTCAAAGAACAAGTTATACCTTTTTCGAACCCAGTTTTCATACATCTGAGGATAGAATGATATTGACCATGCAACAAAATAAATCCAACCGACAATTTCACTGATTAAAGCTAGCTCATTAGAATGTTGAACAGTAACTCTTACAAAAGTTTCACTAGATCTAAAATAACACAGATAAAATATTAAAAAAAAAACTTTACATCACACTTAAAAAAAAAAAAAAAAAAAATAATGACAAATATTAATACAATGAGGTACTCTTCTATCACTTAATTTGTCTCATTGTATAAGACAATTACTAAATGTTACATTTAAATTTTAGTGGTAAATGTTATCAAATTTTAAAAACAATGTAGAGTATAGTGTAGAAAAAAAAATATGATCAACATGAAATCAAAAATTATAGTATGTTTCCATCTTCTATAGTTTTTTTTTTTTTTTTTAATGGCTTTATATTTTTTAAAAAAAAATATTTAAACCTCCAAGTAATTATACCTTTCAAATACAATGTTTGTTTTGTTTCTACTCATGATAGATGCTATATTTTAAACAAAAAAAAATTGAAATAAATGTACTGCTTGTAAAATACTTGAAAAGTTAAAAATGTAATAAAGTATAAAAAATATTGTTAAAATTATTTTCAACTTTTTATATTTTTCTAGAACAAACAAATATTCATATATTATAAATGAGTTTCTTTCCTTTCAAAACAAAGTACTGTACATCTAGTATAAAAATTACTCTTAAATAGCTTAAATATTAACAAAGTAATTTTTTTTTTTTTTTTAGACAGTATTTTGGAAATTGATAAACAAATAAAATAAAATAAATCAATAAGAATAACTATATCTTCTATCCATAAAAAATAAACAAGTTATTTAGTGTAAGCATTGATTATATATAATCAGTGGCGAAAGGTAATAGGTAGTTATTATTTTGCAGTATAGCTAAATTGCTGAAGGTAAACTGCAATACCCAGATGTCAAGGATAAATAAAAAATAAAGTATAAGAATTCAGTATGAAAATATGGAATAAATGAATCCAAATAATTCGCTTAAACGCAATTTAAGAATGAGGGTTTCTTTTATATATAAATATATGAATGGTCTAATAATATATACTTATATACAATTCAAGGGTCTTCTTCTAGTTAATTTGTTATCAGCTCCATTTTTAAATCTTATAGGTAAATATAATATTCATTATGAAATAATGTAAATTTATTACTCTTTTAAAGGAGGCAAGGAGTCAACTTTCAATAAGTCGTGTCCAACATCATGACCCAACAATTCAATTGGCCATTTATTATAATATGTTGAATTGGTCACTTCTATTTTTGAAACATTTGCTGTCAATATGTCTTTATGTTTAGTGTTAAGAAATAATGTGATATTTTCTGGAAGAGGATCCCTGGAATTAATGATATAGGTCATATTATTCAGTGTGTATGTGATATGAAAAAAAAAAATGTAATTTTCAAGGTCCTTACGATAAGGTCAAAGTAATCGTTGACGAATCATTCACCAACAGTGTTATGTCCTTAGTGTTGAAAAATAAATGTGCATACGTGTAAGATACACAACAAAACAAAACTGTTGGAAAAATAAAAGTATATAATATTATTACAAAATACCATAGTCAAGAAATAAAGTTTGACAATGGTACTTACTGTAAAAGATCAGGACAACCGCTATCAGAGTGCTCCTCTTCATGGTGAAGTTCTTAGTGTGGACTTTTAGGTGGCAATAGCACTAACTGCAAGGAAGAAAATAATAAAACCAAATTATAACAAGCGAACAATGACGTGCTAACTGTCCAAACAATAGAGAAGTATTAGCTATCTGTATTTGCACAGCACATGTGTGCACATATAATAATGTTATGTTATTTGTGAGTAAAATTTAGGTTTGTGCATGATGGGCAACAGGCGTTTTAATTTAAAACGAAAAAACTATGTCACATGTTTTTCAGTTATTATTTTAATACTACAAATGGTCTCCTTTTATATTGATAATAATAGATATTGATAGCATGTTGATTATGGAGCCCGGATCCTTTTATCCATTTCGTGCGTATAATGCCTATAAAGAAACGTAAGTTTAGAGCAGTACAATACTGCGTGCAACTTATTTAACTACTTCTCTACATAATAAAATATTAAAATATTATTATTACCACTGTTAGAAATCGTAGTGTGACCCGTCTGAAAACGAATATTTTTCCATCCAAAATCATCATGGTAACGCAAAATTTTCTCTATATTCAGTTTTATATTGCGGTGAACATAATATTAATTTACATGATTTTATAATAATTTACAAATTTAAGCAAACTGTTGGTCAGCATACGAGAATAATAATTTAGATTATTGAGATAACGGTGACGGTTCCCTCGTGATAAGACCGTGTTTTCGTATGTGATAAAAACTAGTGGGAACGATAAGGAATTAAATGCCCTTTCTTCATCGTCGTTGTTGTTACAATACATTAACTTAAATTATAGATAAATTGATATTTTTTTTAGTTGATCGTTGTAGTTACGTAATTTAGGATTGACTACCTCCCACTCCATGAATATCGTATTTTAGTAACCAAAAATCAAGATATACGGTATCTATAGGTACTTATACCACTTTATTACACATTATTTAAGCCCAAATAATTTTGAAGAATGTTCTCCCCTTCCCCCAAAAATAAGAACTTATTTACGTGGCTGGACCAATATTATGCATTCAATCGATAGTAATTTTTGTCAGCTGAATAGTAGTACAATTATTATCTTGCTTCTAGAGTCGTATTTAAGGGATGGTTTGGAGGAGAAAACAACTCACTCTGGCCGCCTGACACATAAGGTACCTATCTAGATGACATATATTTTTATGACGAACGAAAAAAATATAGAAAATTGTATTAAAGATTTTGTGTGAGTTATTATTATTATTGTTTATTTGTTTATTTGTCAATAATAATAGAATATATAGGAAAATTTTACAAAATTCAAAAAATGATACCTCTCTTACAAACCAATGGTTATGATTGATGATGATGAGTTAAAAACTAGTTCATATTTATAGTAATAAATATGGTGTAACAATATACTGAAGTGCGAAAAGTTAATCACGAGCAAAGTAAGTGACTTTTTACCTTATAGGTATTGATTGGGTATCGGATAGGATTGGGGATTTGAAACTGATACCCGTTCATAAAAACTACCCATTTTTTTTTCCATTAGTTTGAATGTACAATTGATGTACTTACTTAATAAAACCAATTACCTAATGACCTTGAAAAGAAACTCAATATCGTATAAAGTCTACATAAGATCAATCATGCCAATTTTTTGACATTATATAATATTTTAGTTTTAAACAAAATATACAATATTCCAAACTTTTTATAGTATTAAGTTAAAATTAAATAAAAAACATAAATTTAAAAGTGTCCTAATCGATATCAAGTAACATAATATGTGCCATATCAGTTATGAATCCTCTTAAATATCTTTGTTAGGAATATTCTCCCATATGAATGTACAAGTGAGCAGCAAGATGCTGTTACCTTTGGGTTAAAAAAATCTTAAATATGGTCTAATTGCAATTCTTGTTCATGGCAGACATTAGCGTTGCAGTTAAATGTACCAGATTCCACAAGCACTCGATTCATCGATAACTTGTTAAAGTGGCAGACAAGGGTCTCAAAGCACAGTGTATTTGACCCCCAGATAACAGGAGGAGACCAAATTGTATTTTAAAGAGGAGCTTATAGATTTATTTTAATTAGATTTACGTTTAAACGGACAAGTGAAAAAGGTTAACTTAATACTACTAAAGTGTATATATACTATTCTTAAGACATCGGAAAATATTTGACAGACTTAAACCTACGTAAGCAGATCCCTCCACTTCGGATTCACGCCTGTATCATCGGGTATACTTATTGTTAAAATAAACCTCTCCGTTTTCATTTATTTTTAGGATTTTAATTGAGTAAATATATATGTAACATGATATAATAAAATAACACTTTAATAAATATTAAAACGATATATAAATAATGTGCTACAAAAAATGTGTCTAGTTCTTAGGTTGTTAACGCGTGAATTAGTCCCAGAGTCCAGGTATGATCGACAAATGTTTAAAACCCCCTTAAAATATCAGAAAAAAAGACCTATATGTCTCCTAATAAAAAATATGTATAAATATACGTTACATAATGCGTAATAAAGCATGCTATTTATCGAAATTTACATTTTACATTTTTTCAAAGCCCCCCAATTTTTTCTTGTATTTGTCCCTGATAATTGAAAAACTTTTAATAATATATACTTATTCAAATATTATATATTGTAACTAAATAATATTCATAAAGTATTCTGAATACTATCCAATAGTGTTTTGAATATGAGTACATACACTAGTAAAAAAAATATAAGTAATTCACATAAAAATTAGTTAATTTTCATTTTGACTATGTCGATAACTAGATGTCAGGAGTTATTGCATTTGAAACTTTCTTTCTATTGTTCGGATTTATTGTTAAGTAGTTTGTAAATTCGTTCCATACAAGTACGAATTAAAATATAAACTTTTTTAGTAAAACTTTATACAATTTTTGGCATTTTTCTCATTTACAATACAATTTTATAAACTTTTAAATATTATTCCCATGATTTAATTAATTTTTTATGTAAGAAATAAAATAACGATGGGGACCGTGTCAAATATTAATATTTGTTAGAACTAAATAATAATAAATAATAATAATTAATGGTTGTTTCGGGCTTAATCGATTGCGATGGCAATGATAGAAATATTATTTGATAAGATGATGTACGAGCTGCACAACTTTCTGTTCTCAAATCTGAGATCATTCAAGTTTGAGAACTTAAAGAAATCATTTATTATGCATTTTTTAAGGTAGGCACATGAATGTATATTAAAAAACAAATGAAAAATTGTTCAAATAAAACGTTTTTAAAGGTTATTATTTTGTTTGTAGTCTCTTGGAAGACCATACTAAAACCACTATTCCAGTACTCTAGTATTAATATAAATTTTCATTTAGAATAATTTTAAAAAATAACTCACATTTGTAGTAGATATGATAATCTTAATAAAAAATACATTTTTTTTTAAAATAGTTATTTTGTTAAATAAAAAAGTTAAATGTAATTTTTAAGTGCAACATTGTGTATTTTTACAGCAATAATGCAATTTTTAAGTGTAATTTTGGTTATTTTATATCGCATTAATGAATTACAATAATAATAATTAATTGTTATGCTTTTTAGTGCAATAACTGCCCAAACCTATTAGTAACATATTACTTATATTAAATAATTTTAAGATTTAGAATACAAAATAAAATTCTTATATTTTGCAGAAAGTCTGCAATTTTCTTATAGTTAAATGTATAAAAATTTAAAGATTAAAAACATTTATTTTTCTAGAATAATAAACAGTATTATAATAAAAAGTATAATAAAAATAATAATAAATACTTCTAAAAGTATTAAAATAAAGAAATGAGGTATTATTTTTTGAAGTATTCGAAATCAATGCACTTTAGATCTATGTAGCTCATTTTAGCACTATAAAATGGTACGTGCAATACTGCAACCGCAGCACGCGTATATGTATTATATAATAATCTGACGTTCGTCTTCCTCAAGTATTTTATGTAGTGTTACATCAATGCTATTGTTAAAATATATCAGTTGAATTTTATCGGAAGTCTCGGCGATAATGTCTACTTTTTATTGAAATCTAAAACTTGATAACAGATCATAGTTCATCGCACGGAAGAAGATAATATATACGATCGTTAATTACACATGAATATTTGTACGTATAAGTGTTTAACGATTTCAAGATTAAAGAACAGCCAGCCAACTTATATAGGAAAGTGGAAATAAACAACAGTTCATAATGTCTAGGATCTCGTGCTGATCGTTATTGAATTTTTAATAGTATTTATGTATAATATTATTGTAAATTAATAATATTTTGTGATTTTAGCCACCCAATACTTAACGAGAAGCAATATATTATATTTTTAATTTTACTCTCATATTTTGATACGAAAAAATGTTTCGATACAGTTGTATACGACTGTAATAACCCAAAGACTTATAAATACTTAAATAATGATTAATTTTATTGTACGTGTTCATGTTTGTGCATTTCAATTTTTTATAAAATATTATTATATATTAAATAATACTTATTTATATAAAATATACAAAATATATATCTAGACTCAGATATTAATTATGAAAATTAGTCATAGCTAATGAATATTTATTTGTTTTTTAATTAATAAATATCAAATCGACATTTAACGCGTATTTAGACAAATTCAATCGATTTTAAAAATGTTAATATTATATAGATACAAATACCTATATAATTATTAAAATTACTTATCATTATTTTTTTTTTACATATTTGTGATGGATATAAATATCAACGTAAAACAAATAAACCTTAACATTCTTAAATATATAAGCAATTATCATACCTATTTATGATAATTTGAAATAAGGTGTAGCAATAAATTTAAGATCAAAAAGATATAATAATGTAAAATAATATAGAAATAATATATTTATTTTTATAACACCGTTAATTTCTATAAAGAAAAAATATTACGGTTCCAGAATATTTAATTCTGAATTGGTTTCTATTCCCAATAATTTAATAGATTTTAGTTCCCGTTTTCGCTGTAGAGATTACCAATTTGAAACTATGAAATAATATAAAAAAAATTTCTGGTAAGTTATAATTCTCAAATCTTTCTTGGTGACTATCCCCAATAAATACATCATATTTACATATGCAGTTTCAACTTATAACATTATATACGAAACATCTGAATATTACTCTAAGTAAATTATATGAAAACTAGTGATATTTAAAATTAAAGTAATATATATTATAGTATATTATATTATTGTACTATAAATAAATATTTGGCCGTATAGCATAGCATATTCATAAAATATGTACCAGTGAAAATATTAGGCATATGTTTATTACTTTTATTGGTGGCACATTTATATTCTATTGAAATTTTACCTTCGATAGAACTACTCAAAAGTAATTTATTGTAGTTAATTGACTTAATCATTAAAATAAAATAAAAATATTTTAATATTATTTATACAGAAATAGTAACGGTTAGTGTTTTTATCAGTTTCGCGGTTGTGGACGAATAAGCTGAGAATGTGTTCAACATATAGTTTTAAAAGCACGCATTTTGTTATTAACAACTCACAAGACCTCGTTGAATTGTATATATATTTATAAAATTGGTACACGGGCAGATTCTAGAAAAGTTTGATTCGATATCGAGCCAAACGAATACAAGACACCACAAAGAGTTTGACATTCAAATCTTAGTTGACATCTTGTATATATAAAATCCGATAAGACCTTTGAAATAGTTTCAACGATCGAACTATTAAAACCCGCGAGATTCTCAATGCACGCTATTTTTGGTACTTTAAATTGTATATATGTAAACTGACCTATCGAATCTCGGCTACCTCGTGTTGAGAATTGGTCTCGTTGCTGACTGGACGAGGTAGTATGATGGGACGGCTTGAAATAAAATTTTGTTTTATGGTCAAATGAGGCAGTCGAATGGAATAATACTTTGTTTCAACTCCCTAAACATATGGTATTGTAGTCGTGAAGCGATTTCTGGTAAATGCATTCCCGGTATATATGGTCTGTGAAAAGGACGAAAAAACGAACAACAATATTAAATTTTCGTTAAACTGTTTATAAGAGACATAATTATATTGTTGTTTTTCCGCTCGGGAACAAAATGTTGTAATTTTCGTTTCGCCAATTTCCGGAAGAAAAACATCATCACGACAATTATAATATAATGACAAACCGAATGATTACTATTCCTACACGAAAACGAAAGCGTAAAACATCCTGCTAAAGTGTAACGATATACTACACGATTCAACATCGAAAACGAGATGTTTTGCAGGAAATCAGTGGTTGAAAAAATTACAAAATTAAAAAATACAAAATACATGCATGTTGTGAAACAATCGGGTGATAACAAACGTATTATAAATATAGAAACTCGATAAAACTGCGTGTAGGAATCACGCACACACATGACACACCAATGGTGTATTAAGGCCGAAGCCTCGAGCCATAACAGTTCAAATCAGTGGGTCATGAGATTCTTATAGCAAACACATAAAAACAAGTACTTGACGGGTGATTATTTTTATCGCCGTGATTTACAATTGAAAAATAATTATTAACTTAATTAAAAATTTTTTAAGTTGTGTATGGCGCGTAGCCGAGACGATACAAAAAAAATGTGAACTCAGTGTATTTTCAACTAAAAACGAGACTTTTAGAAGTTTACGTTCGATTAATGTACGGGAAATAATTCGGCTTGAATTTAAAGTCGATATCCAAGATCCAATTGAACTATTAATTGTCATCGAAATAATGCAAAAGTTTTAAAAAAAGAAAATATCCGTAATTTCTTTTTCGATTTGCAATGCTCAAACTCCAGTTATGTTATAGAATGTGTGTACAGTAAAATCGACGAAAAGGGTTAATTTTTCCCAGAAAAATCTAGCGCGGAAAAGAGAATGGAAGACGGGGTGTAATCGGTTGTGCCCTGGCGCGTAAATTACTATTCGAGAACCATAAAGTCAAATGAATTGGAAATAAAATCGTTGCCGTTTATAGAGCCTAAAGGTATTATTCCACGATTACCGGGTCCCACGTAGACCAAACGTCGTTCCGTGTTTATTTGATAAATCTATTAAATTCAAAAAGGTCTTTAATGAAAATAATGTGTACTTGGAATATTATTAATTTAAATCGAGTCACCGATTAAGTTCATAATTTCAGTAACAACACTAAAATACTCGTGGTGATATATGTACTTATATATATATATATATATATATATACATGATTGGATATTTTCAATTATTGCCTGTACATAGAAAGGTAAAACGTAAACCGGGTTCGGAAAATCAAATCAACGCGGACAGCGGTGATGGTACCTCATTGAGTGGATTTCCAAGTTGTGTTTGAATGCAAAAATGATCATTATACGATCTCGGGACGAGTGAGAAACACACGCGTATCATAATTTCGTATGATTAATACATAGTAAAAACGTGTATACGTACGGATGTTTCGGAAGACTGTGAGTGGCGACGACGACTGCGCGGCTTGTCGGCCGACTTCTGTTGTTGACGGTCGGTGGCGGACTGACTGACGCGATTGTTGTCCGGGTGCAGAGACGACTCGCGATCGTAATCGTTTTCGGCCGGTCTCGTTGTCGCTGGTCTCCGGCGGCGGTAGAGGTGGCGGAGGTGGCGGTTAGTTCCACGGCTTTTGGAGCGGTGGCAGTGTCGAAGGTGACGGGGAGTCGTGGATGATAATATTTTTATCCCGATACGATTATGCGAGGCCCGTGGTACGTTATGTGTAACAATGATAATAACGACAATGCTAATGTACTACGATTGTTTTGCTATTAATTATTCGTGCGATCTCCCGTTCGCAGGTGTCGTATTGGTACGAGAACAGAATAACTCCGACCGCTGGACGTCGAAGCCGGGGGTCGCGGTTCGCGGAGACGATGTACTGCGCAGATAATGATGATGATGATGATGATGATGTGTGATTGTTTAAAAACCCGGAATTCGAGGAAATTGGGGGGGAGGGAGGGAAAGGAAAAAGTAAACGGAAAATAAGACGCGCGCGTTACACCGTATTGCGGTGATCCGGGTTTATCACGGGACGATAACCGACGAGATGATTACAGTTGATATGGGCGCAATACGTACGTATGAACAATTATCGAACATCGATAACGGCATAATCGTTGTAGAACACCGAGAAGAAAACACGAAACGCGTGCGGCTTCGTCCGCGGCGGATCGCGAATGAAGCGCGCGCGAGCGACACTCGGCCGTTGCGCGGTTTGAAAAATGTACGTTTAAGGTTCGCGGCGTCCCGACCTTGCGGTCAATCATCACACCGTGCGGTACACGCAAACACGCGCGCGCGCGCACGTACACATTCACGGGTACGCGTACAACACACAGGTAACCCCGTGCCTTTCCCGCGCGAAACGTCGCAGCCGCCGCCGCCGTACCGCCTCTCCTCTTGCCGCCGTACCGCCTCTCCTCTTGCCGCCGCCGTGTGTGACGATTCCGAATGAGCCGCGCGAGAGAAAAATTTAAATAATATCAGTGTGAACTACACCGTTTCCGCGTTACGGCAATCATAACACCGTCGGTGTTTACCATTACGATGTTGTTGACACCTATACGCGTGTTTTCGTGTACAACAACCGCTATCCACCGGATGTTGACGCGCACCAAGGACTGATTTTGTATGCTACGTGTATAATGCGGCTGCAAAAAAAAAAAAAAAAACTAACGTCTCCCGGTTCGAAACGATATCGCGATGAGTCGCGCGAAAACCCTTACTTGTTACTGTGCGTCAGGATAAGACTTGTGAACGCGAGGCCTGACCGCCTGACCTAATCCTGTCGAACTGTTTGAACATACCGTCTGGAATACGTGTGCACGGAGGGGAAATTTATTAGTACGAGAGTATCAGAATAAGAAGGCTTTATAAATTAAAAAATAAAATGTCGAGTACAATTTCACGTTCAGGTTGTAGTAGTCGAACTATTATTATGTATTATTACAAATAGCTATTGCTATTAGGCGTGGATACAATCGATTGTATTTTCGTTTTCCGACCGTGTCTTTTTTAATATAGAATAGAAAATGTATCAGATATCTCACATACATTATATAGGCTGTGTTTATTTTAGTGGTGACCAAGAGAGTGTTAGCTCCTACTCACCAAAGAAAAAGTGTAGACCTCTCCAAAAATTGTAATTATTTATTAATTATTTACTCTTATGGCATACATCATACCACATAATCGCCCGAAAAAGTATGATACCCTTCCGAAATAGAAAGGACTGAAATAAACACTGTATACAGGCGAGAAACCGGACCCCTCTCCCTAGTAAAATCACCACTGCAAGTCTTCGATATTCGAATTGGATTTGAATCGAATGTGTGTATTGGAATAAAGGTGTAGGTACGTGTCAAGCACAACACGTGTAGAATGTGGATTAATCCGAGCCTGTAGAATATCGCAGTATGTTGATTGGTAACATGTATGATTGCGCGATTATTTCGGCGCACGTGATTTATTTTTTCACTTTTTTTCTTCGTCGCAAATGCGATTACGCATAGGTATTATAATAGTCTACAACAACAACAATGATGATAATGATAATATTTTAAAAAAAAAAAAACGGTTTTTTGGCTCTTATGTATCATAGTGAACGCATTGTGTTATTCTGTAAGCTCTTACGAGCCTCTCGTGAATTCGAGCAGCACATATATTCGGAAAAACAATTCATTTTTAAACGAGCTTTTCAAAGAGGGGGGAGAGAAAATAATACATTTTTAAAAGAAAAATATAATACGTTTTTCAAACGATTAAAATAAGAAAAATTAAAAACGTGAGCATATGTGAAAAAAAAAAACACGTAAGTACTGAAAAACAACACAATATGGGATCATTCAAGTATCACGTTAGCATAAGCCTTACCTTTTTTAACCCCCTCCCTTCATGTTAGAGTACGTCAGACCGTGTCTCTCCTTCCAAAATTCTGTCAATATCTTTCATAGACGTCTCCCCTAAATTATTTTATTTTTATTAATAAAAGTAATTTTTTAAATTATTGTAATAAAAATTATAATATTGTACGTCTTCAATGCTGCCAGCAATTCATTGACTTTTGCGTGTTAATTCGAATTTTGATAGATATAATGCTGACATCAGATTTGAGATTTAGTCCCCCCTTCTCATATAAGGTACTGTCAGATTTCTCGAATCCCTTCTTCTTTGGTTTTCTGATATAATTCTTGAATGCTTCCAATAATATAATATATGAATGGAACGTCGATTATTCGAACATCAGTAATCTGAGCATTGAAATATTGCAATGGCAACAGTAATGTTTGTAGTATATTATAATAAATGCTTCACCCGTAATTTCGTCTAGAGTACATTATTTGATTTAGTATTTGGACGTTCATCATTTGGTACTTGTGCGATATGGATACCAATCGATCGATAAGATGCATTTAATGCACAGTTGTACTAAATAAATTACATTCAACCGTACACGTTTTCTCCTAACTATTTATTCGAAATTTTGATTAAACAGTTTGAACAGCCGACGACGTTAACAAATGTAACCACTCGCAATAGAAGAAGAAGAATGGATGCAAGCAAAGGTCGAATGTGTGTTTATACAGAAAAAATATCGATCAAACGATTTACACCAAGTGTATTTTTAACCTAAATATTTCAACGTACATATTTTTTTTTCAAATTATCAGTGAAGCAAAAAATGTGCAAGTTGTACAATTCATGTTTCTTACATATATTCCTTTCACAGTTAAACTTTCAAATACAGTAAACAAACAACCACTTTTTAAATAATGTAAATTTGACCCGGACGGTAATTTACTCGTAAATAGGTAGATTATCGATTTGCATTGCAGTTTTTCGTTGTGGAACAGAAGATATATTTGGAAATAATATGTAAATTTTTGTCTAACAAACGTTGGTATAATTATTTATTATTACGTACATGCAAGGCCAGCCAGAAGTCGTTTTACCTACCAGGCACGGCTAAGAATTCAGAAAACTTGTTTCGATACCTACATTTTTTTTAACAAGCGTTTTAAAATGTTTACGTATGAAGGATTTCGTAAACGTTGACGGGTTTTTTTTTCCCCCCGTTCAATCTGTGCGATTTACAACCGTTAGCGAACACAATCAGTTGCGAATTTCGTGTTTTAAATCTATTTCGAATATTACAGTTACGCGAAACGCGAGAAACCCGATACCGACCTCGCTCAGGTATGTTTATTGTACACCGTCGAATTACCATTATGCACTGTCGTACGCACACATTGATCAACGTGACGGCAACACGTACACGCTCCAGGCGCATTGCGGGTTACCTCGATCGGAAAACGAGACGATCGCGACGACGGGACATCACGTTATTGGTGAGTGCAACGACAGGCGACGGTGATCCTGTGGCGCGCGAGGTAAATGGATATTTCGATTGGGCGCGCGACAATGCGACCACGTCATAACGTCTTGACGATGTTATGCATTTAGCGTTAACGCTCGTGCAAACCACCTACATTTTTCGTCGAAACGAACGTAACGCCTGATAAAAATGTCGGTGCTTTTAGCGCGAGTTCACAGTAACTTTAAAAACGGTTTTGGGCGATTTATCATCACTTCTGTTTTGCATCGGCCGGATAAGTTTTCCGTAATAGCATTGTTTTTTTAAGGGAACAATAACGTTGTAGATCGAAGAAAACCTGGCAATTTATTATATAACAAATCGAAAATAGCTGCTACGTATAATTACGTCAAACATGATCCGACCGAAATCAAACATATGAAAATATCTTTATTAGGAGTATTTGGATTTATTGATATCAGACGTTGAGCTATTTTCTGTTGAAACAGACAAGAAATGCACATTTATAAGATGGCGGAGGATGATTGGACAACATACACTACAACTGACCATTTATTAGTCGCACACGAGGACAATAAGGCATCGTTTGCAACGGATAAATTGTTTATACATAAAAAGAAAAATTAATATAGTTCACAAGGGCCTTATTGGAGAACAACGTATTTTATAAATAATTCACAAGCTTCCTAGTTCATAAATAAGATGATCACTTTTAAAATCATTTTCAAAACATGATTTTAGTGAGCATGATCTACTGTATCAAATATTTTAAGCAATTTTAAGTCATGCAGTCTTTTGAGTTTAAAAATATTTTTTGAAATGCGGAGCTATGGTGCGAATATTTTTTGGACTGTGCAGAAATACGGTGTATGCAAAGCTACAGGTTCACAAAATAATTATATCCATTCGGAGCTAAGGTCCAATAGTAAGTAGTGCTTGAGCGGCATTTGGGCTCAAAAAAGGTATTTCTATAAAAATTTGCATTTGAAGAGATTAAATGTTAAGAAAACAATTTCCCTTTCTAGTTATAGGTTTAGAACTGTGAAAATCTTAAAATTATTTAATTCAATAATATATAATACAATCAATTAAGTCGTCAAATATTATTATTATCATTATTATAATATTTCCAACTAATTTCAATCAAACTTATTTTTTGTAGTAATATCAAACTGAATTCAGGTACTTTAACCTAATAATTCGTTTTTGAGCATATAAGTTAATATAATTTGCAGTATAATTATTTTTTTTCTGGTACTTACCGTGTTGTTGAAGGTCTTATATCAGTATTTTGCATTAAAATATAAGTGTCATAATTGTGTCGCAACATTCGTAATTTTAAAATTCGTAATATCTTTAACGTTTTTACACAGGCGGATTTTTTAAAAACGAGTATAGTGAAAAAATAACATTTTTCACGTACAAATTACACGAAAAATGTTCAGCTATAACCAACAACACGGTTATAACTATTTTTATGCACGTATACGTGAACATTCTTAACGGAACCCTAACTTAAGTTATAACTCTTTTTTTTAATAAGCTCAGTTCGATCATTACATGTTTTTTATTCGAATGCAGTTCGACCATTACCTTTTTTCAACCCAAGTATAATTTCGGTTCTACTTGTTTTAGGTGATATAGGCAAACCGACCATTTTGTTTAGGTAAAAAGAGCAATTCAACTATCCTGCTCATGTCGTTGACTTTTAAGTTTAAATCCATGCACATCACCTATCATGAAGCACAATATCTAATTAGAAAAATCAAAGATCAAGTAATTGGGAAAAAAGATAGAAGTATGCCTTTTGAAAGAACTAATTAACACCGGATGTTTTAACATTATTCGGTTACTGAATAACACCGTTAGGTTGTCAGGAACTGAAATAAATTCGCGAATCGATTCATCCTGATCATTTTGGATCTCGAAATCAAACGAAGTAATGCCAACGATAAAATACGTGCAAGATAAGTATAAATAAATTTGAACGCATGTGCCGTACTCGTTTATTTATAATAATGCATAGCCCAGTGCTTAAAAGTGTACGTACTACGAAGCAATCTGTGAGTGATAAAATGTGAAGTGTGACTATGAAATTTGTAAGCCAGCGTTATTCATCGAAGTCACAAAATCAGTTGTACTGACCTAAACAAAATATATAATTGGTTTTTACTAAATATAGAAACAATTAATGCATAATATAATTATAATATAATTGTATATAATTAAATAATTCAATTAAACCGATTTTGTAAAGTTTCATTTTTAGTATGCCATCGTAGGCTACAATTATTTACTTTAAATTTAGTGTAAATTATGAACAATTTAACTTTCTGGCTCCCATGTAGCTAATATTATTTAGTTTAAGAAGTTAAAGCAAACGTGTAAAACGCATTAAAACTTAACAAATATGCGTTATGTCAACATAACAGTGATGATGGTTATAACAATAAAAATTATTTTCTAACGTATTCATAAATAAAAAAAAAAAAAAAACGTTTAATCAAACGAATGTATTAACTGTTAAAATATTTACTAAACAACATCAGTATTATTATTATATGTATGCCTGGCTATATTACGTGCACGTGATCATTTTCTCGAATCTCGCGTAATAACTGTACACTGTTGCAGGTATGTATACTTCGATTTTTTTAAGCTTTTGCTAACACGGATGGCGTATCATTGAATTCGTACGATCGTATTGTGTCGATTTCATATTATAATACATAGTGTCTAACCACAGGTACGTCGTTGAAGAATTCAATGTATACTGCAGTGATGTATATGCGCAATCGTTTCAAATACAGAGGCGTGATACCAGCGGATTAGAGATTATTGTAATATAATGTATAATAACATATTTTTTTCTATAATTATTTATTAATTTAACTATTTCGTCTTATGACGATATGTGAATCATGCCAACATCGATTCATATTTATCAGATAGATATTCGAAAGCGATTTATTTTATTTCCCACACGACTAACGGTTAACGTTGATAAATGAATTATTATTTTACAATACCTACCATGAAGTAGCCGAAGAAAGCGAATACTTTTTGTTGTACGGATGATATCCTGTTCATAGTTGTATACAAATATTTCCCATTATTCAATCGTTATTTAAACTAATATACAGTCGAGTAAAATTGGTTACCAACAATTTTTAATACAATCGTTTGTAATTCAAATTTCGGGTGTGTTTCACGCTTCCACTTCAAAATCTTATCCACATGTGATATGCATTGTATAATCGCGTAATAATGAAATTGTTTTTATTTCTTAAAATTTTACCATATTTTTCAGAGTCCATACCATTTAAATAAAATACATATACAATATTGTACACGTAAAAAACACTCAAAACAGATACGGTCGATTGCAGTGTTGTAAGCGTAGTATCAAATTACTAAGTTATAATTTCAGAAACGCTGATTAAAATCGTTTTTCATGCTTCTTAACAGGTTAGATTATATTTTGGTATTTTTATTTTATTTAATAATATATAAAAATATATGATAGCGCATACTACATAATATAATTTATTATTATGTCCAAGGTAACATTTATAACTTTGGGACCGGATTTCAGTGTCCTCTTATCCACTATCCTGAAATTTCAACCCATATTATTACATGTATTTTCGCCGGTTAACTTAAAAGTGTTCAATTTTGAGAAATGACCACTATAATAGAGGATTCACTGTATATGTGTGTTTTTTTGAAGGAAATATAAAAAGGATGTGTCCCCTCGGACTTTGCAAACGCATACAGAACATATTAACCTGTAGTACCTATAACAGATATACATAATGTACACATGATATATATTATATGCAATTCGAATGATGATAAAGATTAATGTTATTAATAACTTTTCATTAGGTCGTATTCATTAATTAATGATACCGCCCCAGTCCTTCGACCGTGTAATATATTGAAGTTGGTATCAGTTAAACGTCATTAGTTAAAATGATCACACTATCGTCGTAATTATAGTAAATATATATACTTACAGACAATTATTAAGTATAATATGTACATTGTACGTGTATGGTAATCGAATATTTCTCACAACTAATATATGAAAATCCATAAATAGATATTTAAACCTAATTAAGTGATGTACGTATGTGATAATATTGTCGTCAAAAACAAAATTTGACCCGTGTTTATGTACTAAATTACTATAACGTGTTACGATGACAGTTAATTGCTTGTAAAAATGTGTTATAACATAATATCATACAGACATGTAAGTGTATGCACTCGCTACGTTTTTTAGATATAATTTTAACGACTTATGTATAAATACGTATAGGGTAATTTTTTTAACGAGAAAAATTCCATTGTACATTTCGAACGATTGATATGTATTATGTTGTTACAAATATTATTTTTATACAATTTCAAGTAATCGAATCTTTAAGTTATTTACAACATATAAGTAACGATAATGTTTGAATGAGTGAATAGAAATGCACCAAGATTTCGTGAGATTTATTGTGTCCAACGAAAAATTTATGATTATAATTGTTCGGTAGTATTCGTATCTTCGTGGGACGTTCTGTATATTCCTGTGTTTACATTTCACTCAGATAATTTTTATATAATAATGACTAATACACTTTATTGGTTCGGCAATAATTTTAAAACATTAACATTTTAGATAAGTATTTTGCAATAAAATTTGTTACCGTTGCGAAACTTTTTCAAAATACAGTTCTTAGAACAAACGATGCAATTTACATTCATATATAATTCGCTCGGGCACAACAGTAGTCATCGATTCATAAATGTAATTTTTCACTTGTCATATTTCAATAATATTGGTAAGTCATAGCAGTTTTCTGTTCAGGAATTTTAATTTTCCTTCCTCTGTTTACATGTACTTATTAGAAGTTAATAGTTATGATGCATTGCGAAATCAGTCTGATAAATTGTTGACAAATATCATTCCCAATGGCTACGAGTATATGCGTTAGAATTCATTGCTTAAAATAGTATGAAATATTTTACATGCATAAGTTATAAAAAAATACTGAGTCGTTGATCATTAGGTATGCCGTCGCCTGCCAAAATCGTATCTTTCGTTCGATTTTCCGTCACGTCGAAAAAAATGCTTCACTCTCTTTTGTGTCATTTCACTTTTTCATCAAACGGGGTAATGTAGCTTACACACATTATTTTTTGGCCGAATAGTGATTCTTTCTTCGGGTTTCATTCGGCGCAGCTGTCGTTTGCCGTTCGATAGGAGCAATAAATCGGCGGAAAGCGAAAAAGGTAAGAACTATATAATACGGTTTCGACGAAAAGGGCAACTTCTCAAAACATCGTCCATGTATAAGACGTAAAGGTATAGTTGGCGATAAATGGTTAAGGTTATAAATACATTAATTTCAAAATGTATTCAACACAAACTAACTGAAGAATTTCGTGTTACACATTTTACTATTCGTTAATATATAAGTAACTGTAATATTTAAGTACTATTAAGCAACGATCAACTTTTTCAACTTTACAAACTTATAAAACTACGCTACAATGTAATTGCTCGGGCAGGATTTGATCTGTAATGCAAATTATTAAGGTCTTATCAATAATGCCGGAGTTGTTTTGAAATTATAGATCTCAACAATAAAATGTAATTAGGAAATTAAAACTATAGCGAAACTGAAAAAACATGACTGATGAGGGAGACGGTCGCGAAAACAAACCTACAAGGCAACCGCTCTACGTGTTTTCAAACCAATTTGTGTGTCAATAATCCAAACAAAAATGTTTGCTTGCTAAGCGAACATTTTGCATGTTTGTTTGTACTTGTACTCCGATGTATCTTTATTAAAATAGTTATAAACTTAGTTAAATTAAAAAATTATAAATAATTAAAATAGTTTTAAATGATAATATTTATTAAAAAATATATTTGAATATGATAAATAATAATATGATATACAATACGTGACAGACTATTTAGTGCTGCTAAGTTAAACAATACACT
This sequence comes from Sipha maydis, assembly GCA_034509805.1. Lineage (NCBI taxonomy): Eukaryota > Metazoa > Arthropoda > Insecta > Hemiptera > Aphididae > Sipha > Sipha maydis. The sequence goes on from JASXSY010002644.1 coordinate 74,184, forward strand.
ATTTTATTTTTGAATTACGTGTAGTATTCCAGACTAAAAAGATATAATGCGATAATATTGCGTTTATAAATACATATTTTGTTATAACTTATATATATACTAGCTGATCCCGTGCACTTCATTGCTCGTTAAATATACCAACTCTATATGACTAACTTTGTTCAACTCGTTATTTAATATTCGGTGGATGATGTTCTAGATTTATCTTAAGTTTTCTCTCCGGAATAAAAATTCTGATTCACAGCAGTATATTATCAGGTAGGCAATCTACCTGCGGTAGATTGCGGACATAGTGCTGTTTGTACGTACCTTAGTGTATGATTTAAATCTAATAAAGTATCAAAGTTATACCAAATTTGACATAATACGGTGGATTAATATAATCAATTAATACATAATCCTAACCTAACCTTAACGTACTATACCTAACCTTATCCGTAGTATAGAATTGTATTGTTGACCATTTGCATTAGTATTACGAACTATTTCTGTTGCTCCGAACGATGTCATTTGAAAACATGAATTGAATGTTCTAATTGACTTCAGGAACACGTTAGAATCTGGATCTGTACCGATAAGTAAACCGTTCAATGGTTCAGGTGGTGTTTCAATTTCAGGTAGTTGCACCTTTCCTGACGCACAACACATCCAGACTGGCTCATTTTTGAATTTGAGAGCATAGCAGTGTGGGCATTCCTTGTCCATAGCACAAATTACTACTTTTGAATGAGCATAATATTCAATATCGGACTCATACTGGAATGCTAGACGCAGGAATGAATCAGATATAAATATTCGATGTATCTGTTGGCGTAGTTGGTCATTTGCTCTGCGTGAGTCAACTATGAATCATTCGCACTATCGGATTGGCATTGTTCATCTGTTATTTGCGCTCTTCTATTTCTCATGTTCTACGACAAAAATTGGCATTCTGGCGTCTTCTTGGCATTTTTAATGACACAAACAAATAGAAAATATTCAAAGTACATATTTATGTTTTTTTTTTGGTTACCTTGCAACGTCGGGTAATTCATTATATTAACCACTAATAAATAAATATTATTCTCAAATCTTATAACCCCCATAGCAACAATTTATAAGCAAAAACAAAAATTTTTATCATAAATCTCAAAATTCCTGTTTGACCACCTCTCGGGGGTGGAATTAGGTCAATATATGAACCCTATAAACCCGCTCCACGAGATTCTCTATCATTTAAAAAAAAAATCAAGATAATCGGCCCAGCCGTTCTCAACTGATGCAATTTCGAATTTTTTGTCTCCATTTTTATATATATATATATAGATTATTTGTATAATTTCTATACAATTTCTATAAATTCTAATAAGTCTGCGTGCGGCACCACACACGGAGAGTGGTACTTTTTATTTATATAGTTTTAAATAATATACCGAGTGAAAAGTGGTCCAAAGAAAAAATAATTAATTTAAACTTGTTCTAAATCTGACATTGTCACGACTGTTGGCAAACACATAGCGAACACATAAGTTATGAACGTTTGTTGTCACGATAAAATGTTTGACAAACGTTAGAAAAATGTTCGGCAAACGTTTGACAAACAATGTTTCCCCAAACGTTTGTTAGGTGTGGACACAGCTTTACTCTTATTGCATACACATACACATATTACTCCTCCTCTTATTTTAACGTTTGGAAGGCCCGGAGCAGAAACGCGCACGACAAGACGTTCATGACACAACAGCGACTACTGTTTACGATTTTGTCGGTCTGTGCATTGCGTAAGTTTCTCTTCGACGCCCGGTTCTGCTTGTGCCCATCGCGCGAGACCCCGCTCTGCGCGCAGTTATCCGGCCATCGATCGCCTCGCGGATTTTGCCGCGATTTCGCGTCCAAAATCGTACGTGCAGCCTCAGAGGACCAACGCGTTTCGCTGCAATCGACTGCCAATTATTACGCATTGCGCCCCGACCGTACGGAAACCGCGGTCGCGTGCGTTCGTCCCGCCGTAGATCCTGCAGTTGCGTACGCGATTCAGTTTCTCACGTCGCTCACGCTCGAGTTTGCGTACCACACCCGTAAAGTATGCTCGGCAACTTCGGCAACTTTGTATCGACCTAACAATACCGTTGTATCACGATCACTGAAAATGCAACGGTAGTCCATTATCACGTGTATCGCAATCACGACATGCGGGACTTTCGGTTGAAAACAATACGCCGATGACGTACCTACGTATCGGTATCGAGAGAAAAAAAAAAATAACAGAAAAATCCGCTCGAGCGGTTCGATTCCCCCGACCAGATACCATCAATACGATCTACACGCGTCGTGTAATATAGTATTACGAGCTGTACACGCCGGTGTACCATGCACCAGTGGCGTTGGTATTTTAGGGAGGAGGGCGTGGAGCGATCGCCCTCCTCCCCATCAATTTATATTTTCATTTAGGCGTTCGCTATATATTAATTAAGATAGAGTTACAAATAAACTTGGAATTCACGATTTAACAAGATCGACCATTGTTGATTATCGTTTTAAATAAATATAGTTTTTTTAGTACCTAATGTAGGTTGTATAATCATTTCATCTGTCTAAAACCTTAACATACTTAGGAAGTTTTCGACAATTATATTACGTAAATTAAAAAAAAGTAAATAAGTACCTATCATAGGTACAATACATTTTGTTTTAACTGGAAGGGTACATCTAGGATTTTTTTTTTTGTGTAGGGGAAGAAATATGGCTTAAGAAGATTTTATTTGCCTCGCTCCCCCCCATAGAATTCAGTCAAATACGCCACTGCTATGCACTGGGTACTACCAGCGATTGTCGAATAGTTTATTGTACAACTAAAATCAATGGTATTACTACACGAGTCGGATTAAGATATCTGCTATGCGTACGTCGCAATAAATTACAATTTATCAATGATAAGTTATCAGTCTTCCCCGAACCACTTGTGTCTCATTGCACTCGAACGGAAAAATTGTATTCGTCTTATCGCGCATCAAATCGTACGCTATTACAAGATGGTACATAACTAATTGTTACCACTCAAACGTCATTACAACGGGGAGGGGGGGGATTTTGCTTTTTCAGAATCAAATCAATCGCTAAATAACAGTCGTGTTAATTGCTGAAATTGAATAATTTGAAATCAGGATTCAGATTTTGTGGCGTTAAAAAATACTGAAATATGCACTATTTCATCACCTAAAATATCGTGGAATAATCGCTATAAAATAATTTTAACATGTCTTAAAAACAAGAAACATGAAAAAAAAAAAATGTGTGAAAAACATAAGCTTCTATTTTAATCACAGCACTTTTTCCTATAATTATAGTTTAAATGACAAGGCTCTCGGACACTATCTGGTCTTTGGTGTGGTCACATGGAGCATGAAGGATCCTCCTTGACTTCCTATAATTTATATTGCCCTTTCTAACTATGGATGGGTTTTTACATTATTATACGATTTCACTAAAAACCTATAATATGATATAATTCTATTCAGCCGTCCTTGTTAATATTTTTTCAAATCTAATTTTGTTTATAATGACATAATGCTTTGAATAAAATCTCACTCCGGATATTAATTATATGATTTTTTCTTTTGGTTTAACAATTATTTACAAGTTGATTACAGTCGTATTGAAATATACGATGATTGCGAAAAAAATCTTACCACTGTTTTGGCACATTCGTTGGTCTTATTCATCAAACGTATGGGTACGATAAGATAATACGAAACTCTTCATATTATTACGTTTAAATTACTATGCTCAGGAAGACGTTCAATATGTCACGGACGCAAATCGACGAGCGAATGCTTGTCATAAGCACATTACGGTTGGTAGTAATTGGTACGATTGTTTTTATTTTTCTATATAATTATTCAACCATGGATATTGGTTTTTTTTTTAACATCGACGCATTTAAGAACCTCAAAGCGACAGCCAGAAGTTGTGTAACCTTTATGGAAGGTCAAAGATGACAACAATAAATAGTGGTTTATTGTAATATGTTATATCATTATTTAGGTATTTGGGTCAACGTTCGGAGATAACAAGTTGAAATTCTATTGCAAAATATAATAATGTAAACAAAACGACTCACATTAATAATATACTGATTTATTGAACTAAAGATTTTATTAATAATTTAGCTACAAGGAAATCAAAAACGTGTTTCATTAATAATAATAATAATAATAATAATAATAATAATAATAATAATAATAATAATAAAAATAATAATAGTAATGACAATAATAATAATAATATATAATATCTACTTTTCGATTGTATGCATATATATATCAAATCCGATAATCGTTATTTAAACAATATAGATTCGAATCTAAATTATTTTAACAATGACAAAAAAAAAACGGTCGGTAACAATAATTATTATTATAATATTAACTGTGACTTAAATATTATATTATTATTATTTTTGAATTATAAACATTAATAATGCATTTAACATATTGTTTTAAAATTACGTGGTGTACTTTGGAGTGTTTTGCAACGTTGCTCACAATTTTTTTTTTTACTATTCTGTTTGTGCTTTAAATAAAACAATGAAGAAGTTGTCGATATTTTCAATAATACATAATAATATTATGTCAAATTGGCCCCGAGCCGTAAATTCACTTTGGACTGTCGTGTGTTATTAGCTATATGATATCAAAATAAAAAATAAATTGCTCCAATTTTCAAACGAGGGGAGAAAAGGGCTGTAACTATATGCATATGTGTATAACGCGGTATAAATTTGGAATAATGTTGTTTTCGGATTTAATGAGTACATTTGTGCTATGTACTCAAACGAAATTAAGTCACATCGCAGAAACAAATTATACACAGCAGTCGTACGACATATTATCTAGCATGGTAGAAATCATCATATAGTGACAGTAGTGAAGTAGGTAACAGTAGAATTTAAGAGAAAAACAAAATCTTAATCCGTAATCGTATCATTACGATTAATATTACATGATCGATGAGAGATGCGATAGGATGATAAAAATAACTACCGTCCACAACAACTTATATGTATGGTATACGATTTACGAATTTTAATTTCGTGTACGTGTTTTATTTAAAGCGATCATATTTATAATGATAAACAAAAACACAGCACTTACCCGTACGTACACGCACACACAAATAGTACGTACAAATAGTGCGTAGATGTGCGTGCGTGTGTGCACGTGTCTAGCGGAAATTGTTCGTGTTTGAAATCAGTTTTTGTACTCTCAAATAGATAAGAAAATTCTAACAACGAACTAATCAAGGCACCTAAATTCCATTTATTATTACTCATAAAATTATAACATAAATCGAAAGATAAATAATAATAATAATAATAATTAAAAATAATAATATTCAACAAATATAATATAATATAATGTACTAAATCTAAATTGTACGTCATTTTCCTTATCGTCTAATTACGTAATCTAAACATTATTAGGTCTAACATAATTTATGGTAGAAAAAAAAAAAAATTCATATTTCATTTAAAATAAAGAACATCATCACAAGTTCATTGCGAAATTTGTACAATTCATTTACTCTCAGCCGTCAACTGCTTAAATTCATTTCAAATCGATACAAATAAAAATGATTAGTTAATTATAATTTTATTTAATTTTTTTACAATTTTAATTTTTTTTTAGAAACGTATAACTATTATCACAATCAGTCGATTTGTCCCTCATGTTTAGAAAATAAATACAATTTAACATGTATCGCGTACACTACCCCGTATGCTATATGAAGAAGGGTCTTACACATTGTCTCGGTGGTCAAATATGCGCATAATTTCTTACAACAATTAATTTAATAAGCATACTTGTACAACTCTACAAACTCTACATTTACGTACGGATTAAGGATCGAACCGAAAACAGGACGAAACGGACCACAAGTAAAACCAACGAATCGATGCGGAAACACTTCTCTATTTTTGACAAGCGATGTGTGCGCAATACGCAATTATTATTGGCAACTAACATTTGCTACTCGAACCGGTAAGAAGCGCACGCGTATAATATTTCTAACAAAATTATAATAGGTGTTTTCAATCGAAAAACAAGTATATTAATGTTAGTAATAATGTGATACGCCATGCCGACGGAGAGTATAGAGAACGGTAAAGAGATGTCTTAGATAATATTATGAGTTTTAAACAGAACGTGCTAGTTGTTTGTATTGAAACATCGACGACGACGGACAGTGTTCGGCTATCGTGTCAAAGATATCAGGAAGTTTAAACGTTGTGCGAGATTTATTGAGCATTAACAAGGTTGGCAAGTTAAGTAATTTTTCTTTAACTCGTATTAAGTTATCTAGAGATTCATAAGTTATGTTTGAAGTTACCTTTCATTTTTATCAACTCGTTAAAGCGTTAAAATGTATAATAGAAAAAAAGCTCGAATGTTTAAAATAATTTACCAATTTTTTTTTTTTTTTCACTGTTATATTTAATACAATTATATTGTGATATTTTTATAAGACTACATTGGAGGATGATACTTTAATCTATTTCTTCCATAAAGATAATTCTGATTATACGTACAATAATTTATGCAAAAAAAAAAAAAAAACAAATAAAATATTTTTCTATTTTTAATCTTGGTCGTTTAGTAATTTAATTAAAACAAACTTAATTCTTTAACTTGTTGATACTCAGACTTAAGTACATGTTGCGTTACGTTAACACGTGACAGCATGACAGTGTTGTTCCGGAGTTAACCTACACCGCACACGAATCCCGTAAACGCGCATCATAAGGAAAAATCGATAACAACGTGAATAAATCATAAATATGATGATGGCGATGATAATAATCGAGAAAGAAGTCCGATATGATACTATTATAGCAATCGAAACCGATACAAAAATATTAGAATATGTTGATCGATTGCCTTGGTTTGCGACTTAAACTCATTTACTCCGAAACAAAAACAAGATAACCCCGTCGACTCTCGGCTTGTATACAGCATGATTAACTTTCTATTACTATAATAAAACGAAATTGGTTTGTTATACAATGCCCACGCTGGAACGTTATTGTAACAGCGTATGGTAATCCATAACATAATACAATATTGTTGCAGTATTACATCGTTGATGGATTTTTTTTTTTATTGACTGCGATTGGAAAACGAAAAATATAACGGAATCACGATGAGTTATAATTATTGCTATTCGTGAACATTATAATAATACGATACATAGATGGGTAGTACATAATATAATATGCGTATGTGTTGTATAATAGTTCAATTTATACTATATAAAATAATTAGGAGAGGTGAGAGATAGACAAATCGTAAATACTAACGTCGCGTATATCGTCGTAATTAAAACTAGATTTTAAGACATACATAATATCATATATATATATATATATATATATATATATACTTTTATATGTATATATATTAATTTATATATGTATATTATTTAATATATCTAAGTATTATCTACAAAAATATTTATTGCCCGCGTTTCCATCACACATTTTTTTTTCGAAACCAATTTTTATAATAATTATAATAGTTAATAATAATAAAAAAAAAAAATTATAATAATAATAATAATAATAATAATAGTAATAAAAATATACATTCGTAATTTTAATTATTATGCGTGCACGTAGTTTGTTTGGTTATTTATTCGCCCACGCTTATCTCGTCTAAATTGAAAACGCCTAAACTGTTTTTTCCTCCCTTTTCTCTCTCTCTTTTTTATACGTTGTTGTGGAACGCCGATCGTCGCACATTACACGCCACCACTTGTTTACCGACCAAAACGCCGCCGTTCTCCTTCGCGAGCGGCTTCATTCCGAGGTCCGGAGACATGTTACTCGGCAAGTCTTCCATGTCGTCGTGGAAGAGCGTCCACGAGATGATCGGATGACCTAGCCTAACTCATTCGGGGTCTAATACGATGGTACCATGTGTCCCGCAGAGATCCCGACGTAGGGCGAAAACGAGATAATATAAAGCCCGAACACTCGCATCTCTTCTGCAAAAATCTTCGACCAGATTGATGAAAACCGCGTCGGGGACCACTCCAAGTGCGTGCTACTGAAGCGCGCATAGCACGACCACCCCGCCGCACGAACGCGTCATGTGGGTTTCGGCGTCACCAGAATCGATCCGAAATCGCGATAGATCGTAAATATGCCCTGCCGGCGGCGTGTCTCCTCGTACGAAACGCGTGTCCGCTAAAAGGGATAAAATGTCGTTCAGTCTTTTGAAAAAGAAAAGAAATAACTCAGAAAAAAAAAAAAAAAGAAGGGAAAAAACACAGGCGTTACAATAACGTAATGATAATATAGTAATATGCTCGTCATGATGTATAAAATATAAGTAGCGTCGCAAGTGTGTTTTCGTTCTTCATCGCTAAACGTATACAGTTATAATATCTAAGTACATAATACATAATATTACGTGTGTTATTTACACTAGAAAACGAAAACAAAAATAAAGTTTCAAAATGCATTTGCTATAAGAAAAACAATTGTATGTTACACACTACGCGTTGGCGGCGGACGGAGTGTAACAATAACAACATAATATTTGTCGTCGTTATACTATTACTGTACGATCACGTCGTGCCGTTCGCGAAATGTTCTCTTCAAGTAAAAAATCATCTGTCGGCCGACGACTGCCGCATGAGGAGTAGACCGACGGCGACCACTACCACGGTCAAGGTGGCTCCGACGACCGTCGACTCGTTGACCTCGTTGCACGGCGTTTCGCCTGCAATACCAGAAACACAAAAACGGACGCACGTTAAAAACAATTATTTCAGAACGCGCGCGAAAATGTCGTCCGTGACGAATATTCAAACGATTCGCGCAAGCGTCCCCGCGAACCGAAATTATCACCGGCCGTTGTTCTTTTCGTCGTTTTCCGCTTTCGACGCGATCGGAGTTCGACCATTAACGTAATGACGTCCCGCGCGACCCTGTTTACGTGTTGCACGCTGTGCTCGTTCGGGCCCGCGTTCTTGGAATGTTTCGTGTTGTTCGATCGGCCGGGCGCGCGCGACACGAACTTTGCGCGTTTCATGGGCTTTCGCGCGGGGCGAGCGTGCGTACGCCGTTCGTGTTTGTCGGTTCGGAAACGGATTCGTGTACGTTTTCTTCCCGTCGCGTTCAATGTTAAATCGACCGAGAGCCCTGCGCGACGAAATAAATACGTTTTCTTATCGCATTTTTCCCGGACGAAAACCGTCACGTAAAACGCGCGTACACGCTCGCCGGCCCGATAACGTCTCGGAAACTTTTCCCGTTACGCGCGCGCACCGTCGGCCGAGTTGTAACGTGTGCGTACCCAACACCTCCGACAATATATTATCGTTATTAATTCTAATCCACGCACCTCTCTCCCACCCCCACACCGGTACCCGGGGACTCGATAATATTTAAATGTTTCTTTTTTTTTTTTTTTTTTTCCGGGACCGTTCGATCACCGGGCTCGGGACGATGACGCGCGAACAACGTTCTGCACTCACACTTATCGCGTTTGTCATCGCTTGATTGTCGTCGATAACATTTTGTGATTTCTCCCTATTTCCTTCCTTCTCTTTCCATTCTTCCCCCTGTACGTACCTTATGTACGATAGGAAACCCCGTGCGACCGCTTCACAAGTCTCTTCTTTGACTGCCTTTTATTTTCTCTCGCCAGATTTTCCTTAATCACCCATCAGTCGTTTTCTTATCATGCAATTTATTACAGCCCTCTTCTCAGCTTTCCATCGCCACCGGTCATATTGTCTATTATCCCTTTCGTTTAAATTTCGTTTATTGTCATGTGACCATCTAAACAAAATGTTTTGAACTGATATGCTATACAGTCAAGTATATCGTTAATACAGAATCGACGAAAAAGTATAGTCTGATTTGCTAAGCAATCGAAAGGATCCTCGGTAAGTCTTTGATAGAATAAGAAAAAACTTATCCGGACTTAAATCCTGCATACGTTATACTGATGGATATATATGCGTATACATGTATATATATTCGAATGTCGTTACGGCGGATTATATAAGAGATAAACAAAAGCTGTGACGAGAAAATGAGAAAAGATCCTCGTCTGTTGTGCGAACGAGAGGTTATAAGACAGAATGACGAGAATAAACGTTTTTGGGGTTTAAGGCAATACTAGCGTATTCGAATAAAATTGTATAGGTATACAAAATATTTCATCGTAAAACAGCGCAAAACCCAATACTTATCGAAATTAAATTAAAAAGTGAACTCTTTCATTTGACAAATAGTATATTGCTTCATCAAAGTTACAATGCGCATTCAAGCGTAATGACTTCTGAAGTTAACTATTGCAGGTCGTTAAAACTATATGTTTTTTCGACATTCGAAACGTTTGAAAACAAAATGGAAACTACAAGTATTCGCAGATAAATGTTGTTATCGTTGCCTTATACATAAATATCGGTCAGGTACACCAAGAGTAGTTTTTATCGAACATCGTTTCGTTCATCGCACATTCCGTGTCGGTGGCAGTCCAGCGTAATAAATATATTAGCGAAAATATGTACGCTACGTAATGCTCTATAAAAGATAAAATAAAAATAAAAACTTTCGTAGAGACGGGAAATTCGTCCCATTGCTACGTACCATTTCGGAGTGGACGGGCGGTCGGACCCGAGAGGCAATAACGGTTCGTACGGGCGCTTGGAACGATAACGGATGGAATGTTTAGCGTCATAATATGCGTTTGGGTCTCGAAATAAAGAAACAAAATGGTAGCAGCGACGAAACGCATGGCTATTTTCATGGCGTATGGTTTCACAAATAATACGTGCGCAGGGACGGACCTCCGAATGGGCGGAACAGCAGAAGCCCGGAGAGGCAAGATTTAAAAGGTAGAACGTGTCGTGGAAAGTAAATAAGAGTGGATTCGGGGAAAAATTTTTCTACGAGATAAAACGAATACCGTTCGAAACGGAACTAAACGCAAACACTAGACCTAAGAGATATTTCGTTCCAGACAACAGCGACCGGCGTGCGTTTACAGCTTAGCCCGGTATTACATTTGAGGTTTATGAATCGAATCGAACTCAATAATTGGCAATTTCAACGGCAATAACTGTACTGTCTCGTCCGAACTTGGTGTACAATTTATCATCATTATCGCACTGCCGCGATGCGTAAGAATAATCGAAAAGAAAAAATAATAATAATTAAAAAAGGAAACAATTTTAAACTATTACAATATTCAGACCGGTCGCGTTGAAAATGTCGCGCGGCTTTCCTAATTTTTCTGTTTTTGTTTTTTGTTTTCCTTCCCCATTCGAACCTACTTCAGCCGACGATGGAGACGACGTTTGTTCGCCAAAGCGCAACTTCCATAATCGGCGCTTTTTACCGTTTTGAATTTATTTTACCCACACCTACCGCGTGTAACCAGGTCTACGAATCGGTGACTTACCGGACGGCGACAGCGAAATGTTGAACGACAAGACGAGCCCCTCGTCGGCCGCCGTGACCCCGGTGCGGTTGTTGTCGGGATTGCAGTTGTCCGCGTACATGGACACCTGCACGCGATCCGGGGGCCACTTGACGTACGTCAGGCAGTACAGCTTCCTCCAGCCGGCCGTCGACGGCGAGTCGCTGCTGATTATCTGGTGCACCGTTCCGTTTTCTTTCCAACCTCCGTGACACTTGTACGCTGCGCAACAATCAAAACGGTGTTCATCGGATTACTATCGTATTATCGCAAATAATTTTCGTAATTATAACGACGAAAAATCTATAGTTTTTAGATTTTCGTTTTATTTTTTGATTTTTTGACAAACCGTGCGTCGCTTAAAGCCGCATGTGCGCTACGGTCGCACGGACGCAGCGGCAGGGTGCCTACACGTGTTTCTAATGCGTTCGAATGTTAAAAACCTTATAATAATTAAATCTTCTATCTCTGACTGATCGCCGTTCTACTCGTAATTCTTTCTTCGACCGTTTAAGAATTGTTCGATTAAAATTTTATGATACGATATTACCGAGGCGGAAAACACGGGATCGAGCGCCGGATAATCAACTACGTTCCGTTTGAATGACCTCACTTAATCAATCAAAATCTGCAGTTATCAATGGAGTTAAAAGAAAGGAAAACAAAAAATGAAAATTTATTGTTATTAGACGTGTTACGGAACAGACGATTCGATTTCCTCCTCTAAACACCTTAGTCGGTACATTTAGAAAGCCCAGATGGTTTTTTTTTCATTATTATTATTAGGAACTACGAGTTCCGACGATTCGTATACATATCACTTAACGTTATTACGCCATAGTTATATAGTTCTATATATATATATATATATATATATATATATAGTTGGTATCATTGCATGTACTCGATCGTTATCACAGCAGCTTTTTGGTGATGAGTATCATCATCAGAAGGTTAATGAAAACGAATAACTTAATTAGTTAACGTTAACTAGCAGTGTCTGCGTCACACTACATGGTGACAAAATACCAATACTTATACACTACTGCGGGTAGTAATTGTAATTTAGTTTTGAACAACAAAGTGCGTTTCGGGATTATAATTATGTCTTCAGCGTTGACCTCTTCTAAAATTACTTTTCCAAAAGTCATTACACGAACGTCTTCAAAGTTTGAAATCCAAATACGTTAGACGTTAAGGAGAACTTGAACAAATTTTCAGAATTTCAAATGTATTTAAAGTCCGTTCATAGTTTATAATTGGGTCGAAAAATGGACAAACAACATAAAACTCGCTACGGTCATCAGAAGAATAAGCAATTTGATATGGTTATAAAATATATTTATTGATTTAATCTGGGTTATTAAGATGATTTAGTTTTTTGTATTATTATGCATAGTTACTCTGTCTAAATGAAATACATTTAACCATTATATTTTAATTATCTGATGCCACTATGGTTTTTTGTTTCGCTCTTCAAAGTTGTAAACTGAACGCGACCGTTTTTCGTTATAGAAAATTGAAACTTATATTTTAACAGTAGAGATACATATAAATGCAAAACAGTTCGTTTATAGTTTGCGACAGTAAATATTAGTACGGTAAATGTATTTATTGAGAGATAAAATAAATTGTAAAACATGAACATTGCCTCTAGATTGCATCTTAATTATTAAACGAAACAATTCATCGATTTTATAATTTGTTTTGTATAATATTTCACCTTATACGATTCTAAGGGGAAAAAGTGGTTCAATGCACAAATAAAGGTGAATTAATGATAATGATCGTTGATAGAAAATTATGATCGACTTTCTGTGAAGAGACTGGTGCCATTGCTTTGGAAACAAAAGTCATATTGTAAACATCATCTAATATTACTGTAAAAGTGTACGTTAAAATCATTATAATTTTGCTGTCTGCCTTTTATATCGATTTTAATTTTAGTTAGAACCGTAATAAAGGACTATTTCAAATGTGATGAGACACCGTGAAAAAAGTTTTGGGACGTAAACCAAAATTAGGTTTGGTCATCTCATTTAACCTTTAGAAATAAAATGCTTTTAAACGCGTTCTACATAATGTTACGTATGTAAACTATATATATATATATGTGTGTAATCTATTTAGGTCGTTTCCGTATTATCATAACGATAAACATTTGTACACTGTTCAAAACCTAGCAGAGCGTAATGGACTGAACATGATAATAAAATTTCAGGAAAAATAATACGATAGTAATATTATAATCATTGATATGGCAGTTAAATAAATGACCAAAGAATTTCGGAGTTGACCTTCCATGTTTATTTCGGAACAATAATGTTAAAATATTACAACAGATAACAATTTTTACAGTTGTAATTTTTTTTTTCACACGCATGGTTCAAAATTTATTTTACAATGGAAAGATGCTGTACGATTGAAGATTTGTGTTAAAATATTTTTCACGGCGAACACATTAAAACTCTAACTCTTATGTATCACAGCTTAGCGATCACGAGCAAATGATCAGATCAAGTAAAACAATTAATGTCTAGGACTCTTGTTAGAGTAAGGAAATGCATTACGTGTGAGTATATTTATAGACGTGTTTTCTTCATGCGTCGACGTCCGTGCTTATATTTAGTTACCTATGTAAACTAATGGAGAAACCGTCTGCGTTCAAAGTCCCACAACGTATCGCGCGCACGTCAGAAAAAATGTCTACAACAATGATTAGTCGACTGTAATGCGAGTGTTTATAAATAGAGTTTAAACAACAGTTGAAGATTAAACGATGTTACACGTATTTCGACGCTATTTAATACGCTCAACCATAGAGTTGCAGTTGAAGCCGTAGAAAAATTTCGGCATAAGAGCTGGTTTGTATGCACGTGAATCCCGTGTTTTAATTGTATTCTTGACTGGACGCGATTGAAAACGGACGCGTCGCCCAAATCGCGAAGTCTATTTTGAAGTCCGTCTACGCTAAATAATTATAAGTCCGATTTCCGAGATCCATTCCGGAAGCGAAATAGAAATAGCGAAACGGCGTCGTGTCTTTTCCGCGTTATTCAAAGTATTTTGGTCGAAAACAAGCATCACGCGTGGCCCGTGATAGTACAATATGGTAATCACGGCGGAATCCAATTGCGCACGGACATTTTTCAGCGTAGACAAGGGTGTTTTTTCCCCTTCACGGTCGTGAAATAATTTATATAATAAAATCGTCCCAAAAAAATCGTGCTGGACAACGGAAATGTATTAATATTCACGTACTGCAGTTACCCGGGTGGGACACCGTTCCCTTACGACATACCTATACTACTATTTATATGCAATAAGTGTACCTGCTGTAATAATATATCAAATGCTGTCAAGAAACGCAAAAATAGAAAAATTAAAAAAAACAAAGCGAAAAAACGTACTGGGTTCGCTATGTTTCGAAACTACAGCCATGGATAGATCCTAATACGAGTGGTGAAAAGAAAAAACAGAAAATATTTTTGTGAACTTGTTAGGCATGACGTCACTGCCGATTGGAATCACTTCCAATCAGTGTATAGCTTTCTCGTTTTACCGCAATCATGATTTATAAATAAGAAGAGCGCACGAGCAATGCAAATACAGCTATGTAAATAGATGCGTGTTGATTCGGGAACACGTCATTACGATTCTCTGTGTAAGTATAGGTACATCGTTGGCGTATAACGAGCAGTGTCAAACGAGACGTTTTACTTAACACAAATATGATTTAATTGTTATGCAATTTTACTATAATTTAAAGATAAAAAGCCTATTACGAGCTGATTAAATATGGAAAATATTTACATTATTTGAAATTATTTTTCGCCACTTTTTGTTAGTTTTTCCTTCTATGTCTTTGTTGACTATTGTAATTGAGTAAAAATCAAAAGATGACACTATTTAAGTTCAATCTGGATTCAATTGACAACCAGGAAAGAGTTTGAATTAAAAAATTAGCCAATCACTAATGACTTATGTCTTGTCCGTAAAAATAGCATAATTGACAACCACTTGGATTATAAAAGAAAATTAAAAGGAACTGAAACACGTTTCTTTTTTATAAAAGGAACGAGGAAATTTATAAAAAGGAACTCTTCAAACACTGACATGGTGTCAATGGTCTATGGTAGGCGTGCGCATGGGTGCAGCAGAAGGTTCATGTGGTGCATCTGCCTCACATTTTTTGGGCCAATTCATTATTTAATAATTTAATATAAATCATAAGTAATTTATATTTAATTAAGATAAATAAATAAATAGATTGACTAATTATTCTATGATTTTATGTTACACGACTAATAATGTCTGATAATAATAATTAAGTACTACAATTATTGTAACATGGTGTTTTCAAAAGCAGTGAATAAATGTTAGGAAGTATGTAAATTTACATTTGTCAATTATTAAAAGAATAAATATTTTATTATAGCCACTTTGGTTACAATAACACAGCCTATATATATATATATAAATATATATAATGTGATCAATCATTTTAACTGTTTAACAATAATATGGCCGATTGTTAAGAATGGGCTGTTTAATTTTATATGCTGCATCTGCAATTAAAGTCTGCGCACGCCTATGACTGACACGTATACGTGTGTATATTAAATAAGAATGTCTGTATCGTGGTAATATATATTATATATCATAAAAAAGAATAAGTAATAAAATCAAAAGTTAGTAAACGGTTAACACTCGTAAATTAATATATAAATAAATAAATAAATAAATAAATAAAGCTCAGCCTAGATTGTTATCATATTTGTAAAATTTGACAAGGTTTCGAATTGAAAATTATTTTATATATCTGATGATGAATTTTTAATTCGAAACCGGTTGTAATTTACAAATATATAGTAATACTCCAGATAAGCGTTTATTTATTTACTTCTAAACGTAAACGATTTGTTTGTTTATTTATGTATAATATATATCCTGATAACCGTATGATATCGTAGCGGACAATAGTGTTCATTGTAATACCGATTTGTCGCATAACCGCGGGAAACGATAATCAACGCGTCCCGGTGACAAAACGAATGCACTCGTCGGTCACAAACGATTTGTTTTAAACGTGTTCTTGCGTCCACCGTGGAGTCGTCGTGGGTCAACGCGATTGCAAACGAGTGCGCGTTTCACTACATCGCAATCCTTGCCGTACCGTGATGTAATTATGTATCAATATCATATTATTGAATAATCGTACGAGAACGAATCCGTGGCATTTGCGCACCGTCTGAACAAATTTGCTTTGGGATGTGTTCGTGTCTTCAAATGTTATGCGGAAACGCGATTGTTCGCGGTACGGTGTTCGAAAACCACCCATTCGATTAAAATAAATCATCGTCCCGGCCGGTTATTCACGCATGTTGCGCAAACACTGACGGGCCCGTAAAATAATACGCAATATCAAACGGTCTCATAACACGAACGTGTGATTTCATTAAACCGTCGACGGCGTCAACGCGATTTCCGACTGAGAAACGCATGTACCACACAACATGCGAAATCGGCGACGTGAACATTGACGCGACCGTGTGGGGTAACGTGAACACAATACGAGAGAACGTCTTCTTTTGAGGTTTTATGTTTTAATTAAAAATGATTTTATCGGCACAGCGCAGAAGTACAGCGAAAAAACTACGGCACTTGGAGCGCGTGTAAAAAAAAAAAAAACAAAATCGGCGACGGGAAATAGGAAATAGAAACCAACAAGAAAAAGCGAAATCTCATTTCGTGCGACTATCGTCTGACGGAATACGAGTATATTATAATAATAATATGTAGGTCTATCATGTGTTAAAAAAAAAAAAAAGTAAAATGTCGACCTCCAGCACTGTACGCCTCATACATATATTATGGTACACGATATTACGTAGTCACCACGTTTAGCATACAATCAGTTCAATATATATTCATCGTAACTGCGACAAACGTGAACTATTGTATCTACTGCAGGTACATCACACACACACACACACTCACACACACACATGTTACGTAGTAATTTATTACATTTCGCAAGGAGGAACTAAACGCGTGTGTACACATAATAGTCGGAGTTTCGTTTGACAGAAAATAATAGTTTTAGATTATACTGTTTCACAAAACTTTCCTATTGTATAGTAGTATTATTTTGTGTTTTGCTTGTTTTTAATACGAGAAAACCGCAGTGACATGAAATTTCGATCGTCTTGTCCCATATATATATATATATATATATATATATATATATATATATATATATATATATATAAATGTATATGGATATTACGCGCACACGTATACGAATATATTAATTATACGATATTTTTTCCTAGTTATAAAAAAACATGATTATAACCACGACATATACACATATACATATGTGTATGATTATGTTATTTGTTAAATTATTGTCGTTTCGTAGCAGCGCCGTTAAAATTTCATAACGTTTTGAATAATTTATCAACGCGTCTCTTGGCACGGACGCACGTGTACCACGCATACATAGATTATTATGTATATATTCGTGTATTACTGCTACGATGTAAACTCGTTTCATTTAACGAGCTTTATTATCGCATCTCCTCGGCGCTCGTCGCGGTGAAATTTACAACGCTGTGGGTTAGTCGAAACCATTCCAAAAACCCTTAGGGGTTGGTCATCGGGGACGCTGGAAACCGCGTACACATCACACCTGCGACCCCTATCTAATTAGTCCGAAAACGGTACTTGACGCCAACGGATTTCTAAAAACACTAATTTATAGTACTTCGCCCGTTGATTTCAATGACGGAAACAAATGTACATATAATATGTACGGTGAATTTTTTTTAAATATAATCACCCTTTATTTATGCTTAATCTATGCATTTTTATAGTTTTTGATTTCTGGAAAATTACATGTACTAAAAGACTACAATTTATGGTTCATAGATAATCCTAGACCTGCCCCGTGGTCTTTTCCTGCGTAATAATATTGCGTAGAAGAAAATTTGACAAAACTGCAGAGCGTACGGTTTAATATATTTTTATTTTTATTTACGAATCCGTTTATACAATAATTACAATTCGACGGATACGATAAGACGAGTACATTGCTTTCGTCATTGATATGGATATGCGAAGGCCAAACAAGTAAATCGCGACCCGGAGGCTAGACCTCAATTTGTAGTAGAAAGTGTGGAGTGCTAACGAATACAATCAATGTTATTGATAAGATAATTTTTCAAAGCGAAAAAAAATGATGTATCAAAGCATTAATAGTATAAGAATGTTAACTTCGTTCGTTTTGAAAGAACAGACACGACAGCCGGCCGTGAATTTTAATATTTAAATTTAAAATCCAGTATCAAGGTTTGGATTTTGAGAGGGACGATTAGGGGGCGATTAAGGGCCTGTCAGTGTTATATAGTGCTATGGTACGCTTCTACATTGTAGCACCTTAGGATTTTAACCAGTGGCGTCATTTCAGTTATTTCAGTTTTTTCAAACATGTGTTTTGTAATAGACGTACTCATATTTTGTTAATATGTCGACAATGGAATTGCTAAACTCTGGGCCGCGGTTAATGCATGAATTACCTCCTCCCCCTAATAACGCCATTGATTTAAACGCGTCAACGTCAAGATAACAATTGCGATTATACAGCTCTACAAACGTCCAAATGAAATACAACATCAAATTGTGGTACGCATGTTTTGGGTTTTGGTTTACAATCGATCATCACTTCCCCACAAATGCCTGCAATGCCTATGATAACCTAACCGTATCATATGTGCGCGCGTTTAATGCGAAAATTCGAAACGGTCAAATATACTACAAACGGACGGCAAGAGGCGATAGTCGAGTATACTCAATAATATTACTTCAAAACATGTTTTCTAACTAGTGCGGGAAATAATGTAAGCAAATCATTATTTTAAGACGCAAACGATAAATCTAATAGGTTCGGCAACGGGTAATCTAAGAGTTTACGAAACGCGGGTAGGATTTTATCGTGCGCATCGACGGGTAGGTCATTAATCTTTCATCCGTAATTTAGAACAGCGGTGCGCAACCTTTTTTTGTGATCCACGACCCTCAAATGAATTTATTTCGATGAGGCGATTCCATCCCTAGCTACCAACATTATACTGTATAAAATATATTTACTTAATGTGTACAAACATTTTGTTCATATACATTAAATTGTTGTTAATTTTAGGCGATTTTAATATTTTTTTATTTCAATTAAACCGAAACACAAAAAAAAAAAAAATACAAAAATTAGATATTTATAGAATCTAAAGTCTAAATATAAAGTTATATAAAATAATAATACGAGTAAGACATTTTCATTCGGTTTTAAACTGTTGGTGACCCCAAGTTGCGTACTACTGCTTAAGAAAATAGTTCTCCACACGAACGTTTAAGGTTATAAATGCACAACGATTGTACACCAAGGAGGATAATTTACGTTTTTTCAACTTTGACCCTCCGCATTGGATTCTGTTTAAGCACCGACTATATGATCGTGATTAATTATTTTTAGACATTTCCGTCTGCTCGTACATCTTGCACGGTCTTTTGACCGGACCGGAAAAACGGTTGTTCGACACATTTGTCCACGTCCGTATTCCGTTAACAGTGATCAAATGCGTTTTTGAAGAAGTGGTCTGCGCTTCATAGAAGCGATTTCATACGAAGCTATTGACGTCAATCGAATTAGTTTTTTTTTTTTTTCTAAAAAAATTAATTAATTAAATGGGTGGGTCGCTATGAGATAAGTTAATAACATTATTTATTGTAAGTAAACGCCGTATTCGTCGTCGAGGTCCGCTCATGTAGGCGGATAGGATAGGATTGATAGGTTAGGAATTATAAGAACTCCCGGGTATCGGGTTCAACACAATTCTGTGATAAAAAAAAAATTGCGAATTTTTTTCAATGTTTTGGTAATATTGTTTTAATTATCATGGATAGTTCATCGTACAGTCCCCGAGAGCGCTAATCGCAGTCCGAATATTTAACACAGGAGTTGCCTATCTATTATATATATTTGTCTATGTACGAGACTGCGAAGCGATAGTAGTTCATGGAAACGTACAGAGCAACCAGATAGGAAACTTATCCGTTGTACGCGGCGCCGCCGAAAAAATACGAGCTGCCACTTTTAAAAATGTGATAGTTTAATCAGATATTGATAATTATATTTGTACGTTGTTCCTGTAGCGACACTGTTTATTGTGATTTTGTGTTATACGAAACAGTGTCACTAGAAACGACGTACAAAGGGAATTTCCATTATCCGGTTAAGATGTTTGGTTTTTTCTCAAAATGTCGGTAGTTTCCAAGATGATGGGGTAAGTTTTCGTTTCGGTTGTTCTGTGAGTTCTTGTTCGGCCTCGTTTTACTGTTTACGGATTTCAAGAACATTTTTGACTCACGTTTTGCGTTGTTTTGATAATATAATACAATATCAGTACCCTAATAGGTCGTTCAATCGTGTGTACGCTTCTGTTGTGCCCACCTCTCCGTCCTCACCTCTCTGTTGTTTAAACACTGTTTTGAGAACTCGTCTGCGTTCTCGGTATAAATATATTATTATCTAAATTCCAAATACCAGCGTCTATAATAGTACGGAATAATTTGTTAATAATCAGCATAATCGACCATTTGCTGATATCATATTCATTATGATTAAATTTCCGATAATTGAAATGCATGTACAATAACGTTGTCGGTTTAATAACACCATGGTCGAGATGTGCAGTGATCGTAACAGTGAGTTACGTGTCTTGAGGTTTATGTTATGTGATTCGTAATTATAGTCAATAACCGGTGCTCGGCGTGCATCATCCCTTGTCTATCAGCTAGATAACTACGAGGCAGCACGTCGTGCTTGTAGCACCAGAGCTTATGTTAGCCTTCACACCTACGGATTCCAAAACATTTCGAATAATCGATTAAAATTCAATCTCATTTGGGATAATCTCAGTTAATAATATGATTTTGGTATGACTTTTGTCAAAATTCACTTATACAACGCGTTGAATCAAATATTTATTCCTAAACATAGATGTTATCGTTATGATTTTAAATGAATACGTAGATATTAGTTTTTTCGATTACTATATTTATGTGTGTGTGTGTGCGTATACAAATCAGACATCGGAAGTAAGACGATTGAATAGTACTACTTCACGGGTGACCCTGGGACGCGAAAGTTATATTTATAGGTATTTGTATGTGATTTATTTTATTTTTTCGACACGAGTTCCGATGTAAAATCGAGGGAAAAAAAACTTTTAAAACGCTCTCAAAGGTCGAAAGTCAAAACCAATTAGTTGGCCTTCAAAGAACAACGAATACAAGAGCGAAAACAGAAAGAAGGAAAGAAGTATTGTACCCGTGAGCGTTGTTTAGAAAAGTGATACGAGTAAAAAAAAAAGTACAAATAAATGGCAAGGAAAATCCATATTTCCCAAATAAATAATCAAAACACAAAAACTGTGTGTCATGATTGATGAAAATAATGTTTAATATTTCACATATACTCGAGATTCATATTTTTATCGGTGGTACGGGTAGTTATATCGTAATAAACAAACATTTCGGGGTAGTTGTATACAACTCGATTGTAAGTATGTTAAGAGATACTTGGATTTATGGATCCCCTCGTTAGTAAAAAATAGGAAAGAAAAATAACAAGAATAAATATAGGAAAAGTCATTCTTCGCTGTTTTTTTTTTTTATATTTTCATCATTTTCTTTCACCTAATAGATCAAATGGATTTGTCGTTTCTCAAAGAGTCTCATACAATACGTTCTGTTTACATTTAAAAATATTTAGTTGTTAAGTTGATGTCATATAAGCCACCATATTAAAATGGGCTTGA